>JALDNG010000423.1:17500-141090 GCA_024349245.1 Neodontobutis hainanensis | reverse complement strand
GATGGCGTTCCCTCTCTAACCCCTCCTCCTCAGCTCCTGGAGGATGGCGTTCCCTCTCTAACCCCTCCTTCTCCTCCTCAGCTCCTGGAGGATGGCGTTCCCTCTCTAACCCCTCCTTCTCCTCCTCAGCTCCTGGAGGATGGCGTTCCCTCTCTAACGCCTCCTCCTCAGCTCCTGGAGGATGGTGTTCCCTCTCTAACGCCTCCTCCTCAGCTCCTGGAGGATGGCGTTCCCTCTCTAACGCCTCCTACTCAGCTCCTGGAGGATGGTGTTCCCTCTCTAACGCCTCCTCCTCCTCCTCAGCTCCTGGAGGATGGCGTTCCACGGCGGTGCTGGGAGGCAGACGGTTTGTGGCGACCTGTTTCCAGGCTCAGACGTCGGTCCTAAGTTTTTCTGTGTGAACTCTTCATGCGGAGCCCCCTCAACGGGCCTCAGTGCCACTCCGTGTCTGACGGGGCCCACGGCTCCGGCCGGGACGCCCCGACACCCCACGGCCCTCGGGGGCTGCGCCGGGGGAGGAGCGGCCGTCCCACAGCCCTACAGTAACCCCGCCAGCGAGGTCCCCAGCCCTGCGGAGATGGAGCCGGACCGGCCGATCGGATACGGAGCCTTGAGTCGTCTGGTGAGTTACTGCTAAAGCTGCTGTGGATGAAGCCTGTCCAGAGCAGCACTGAAGAATATATAAGAAATATATCACAATATCCATATCACAATAACATCTTCCATGTGATGGACTTTACTCTGTGCTTCAGAGTCTCTGTCCAGACAAAGCTTTAACTCAGACTGTGACGAGTTCAAATGAATAAAGACCTATGTCAGTCTTTTATATTCTCAATCAGTTAAACTTTAAATCTTTGTGTCTCATTGCTATTCCACTCTGCTACAGAAACACTTTTTATACAGCCTACTGCTGTTAGACTTAAATAGTGCTGCGTCTAATCTAAACGAATGCTTCAACACTGACCCGGGTTTGTGTTCACAGAAGTAACTCTTGTATTTTCTGATTCCTCTAAAGGTCTGTGACAGATCCTCGCGACGGCCGTAAAGTGGCTCTGAAGAAGATGCCCAATGTCTTCCAGAACCTTGTGTCGTGTAAAAGGGTTTTCAGAGAACTGCGGATGCTCTGCTTCTTCAAACACGACAACGTACGTTATTCAGCACCAGCACTTTACAGAACAAACAACAGAAAAATAGCTTTAAATGTTGATAGAAGCCTCCATAATGGGGCAGTTTTAATGGTCAAAAGGAGAATGAAGCAGTCTCTCATTAAAAGGTGGAGCTAAACTCTGCAGGCTGTTTCCATCTTAGTTTGGATTTAAGAATTAAGACAAATAAATGAGTTCTAGTCTTCATCAGCAGCTGTTTTTGGTTTGTTTATTTATTGGTTTTGGCAGCAGAAATGTACATTAATCAACATTTCTGTAGATCTGTAGATAGATGTTTTAGACAGGCTGGGGTCTTACTTTGTGAATTAAAACCACAGAACAGGTTTTAGTTGGATTTGAACATGATTTAGTTGGATTAGAACAGGATTCTCTCATTTCAACAAACCATTTGAGTTTTTCTGACAGGAATTAGAAGAATATAACAAGCATCAAAGTACTTTTACTAAGATGGGTATTATAAACAACACAGCACAGTTAGTGTTCTTTAAAGTGGCAAAAGTTTTGAGAAGCACTGGTCTAGTAAGTGTTTATAAAGTGTTTAATATGTGGACAAACGTTGTTCTTCTCTGATCCGGTTCAGGTGTTGTCAGCGCTGGACATTTTACAGCCTCCACAGATCGACTGCTTCGAAGAAATGTATCCTTCTCGTTCCCTCAGACTCATTTTCTTACATAAATGTATTTTATTCATTCACCTACAGCTTCTGTCACACTTTCTCTTCATTAACTGTTCCCTATTGTGTCGCGTTTTCGTTTGGACTCGACTTAAAATAGTCTTTGAATTGAACATTTAACTTGACCAGAGAGAATCCCCTGTAGGTTGATCCTAAACAACAGTATGTTTCCATTTTAAACGTGGAGTACAGTATATATGAAGCATCCACACATAATGTAAGATCTTAATCTAAAACCTTACCTGTTTTATTCATTCTGAGGGATATCCATCTTCCTCTGATCTGAAGTCAAGTTGTTGGGCCGTCGTTTAAACAGAGATGCCCAAAAATACCTTTTTTCATTAGTCTTAAAAAGGACATGTGGAGCAAGTTTCTTTGAGAATAGAACAAAAAAATGCAATCAATTGTGGCTGGTCTGTCGGCTGTTCTGTCAGATGGTTTGTTGGATGTTCTGTCAGATCATTGTCGAATGTTTGTTGGATCATTGTCGGATGTTTGTTGGATGATTGTTGGATGTTCTGTAGGATGATTGTTGGATGATTGTCGGATGTTCTGATGGATGATTGTCGGATGTTCTGTTGGATGAATGTTCTGTCGGATGATTGTCGAATGTTCTGATGGATGATTGTCGGATGTTCTGTCAGATGAATGTCGAATGTTCTGTCGGATGATTTTCAAATGTTCTGTTGGATGATTGTCGGATGATTGTCGGATGTTCTGTTGGATGATTGGCGGATGTTCTGTTGGATGTTCTGTTGGATGATTGGCGGATGTTTTGTTGGATGATTGTCGGATGTTCTGTCAGATGAATGTCGAATGTTCTGTCGGATGATTGTCGAATGTTCTGTTGGATGATTGTCGGATGTTCTGTTGGATGATTGGCGGATGTTTTGTTGGATGATTGTCGGATGTTCTGTTGGATGATTGTCGAATGTTCTGTTGGATGATTGTCGGATGTTCTGTTGGATGATTGTCGGATGATTGTCGGATGTTCTCTCGGATGTTCTGTCGGATGATTGTCGGATGTTCTGTCGGATGATTGTCGGATGTTCTGTCGGATGTTTTGTCGGATGATTGTCGGATGTTCTGTCGGATGTTTTGTTGGATGATTGTCGGATGTTTTGTCGGATGATTGTCGGATGTTCTGTCGGATGATTGTCGGATGTTCTGTTGGATGATTGTTTGATGTTCCGCGGATGTTCTGTCGGATGTTTTGTCGGATGTTCTGTTGGATGTTCTGTCGGATGTTCCGTTCGATGTTCTGTCTGATGTTTTGTTGGATGATTGTCGGATGTTCTGTCGGATGTTTTGTTGGATGATTGTCGGATGTTTTGTTGGATGATTGTCGGATGTTCTGTCGGATGTTTTGTCGAATGATTGTTGGATGTTCTGTCGGATGTTCTGTCGGATGATTGTCGGATGTTCCGTTGGATGTTCTGTCGGATGTTTTGTTGGATGATTGTCGGATGTTCTGTCGGATGATTGTCGGATGTTCTGTTGGATGATTGTCGGATGTTCCGTGGGATGTTCTATCGGATGTTTTGTTGGATGATTGTCGGATGTTTTGTTGGATGATTGTCGGATGTTCTGTTGGATGATTGTCGGATGTTCCGTTGGATGTTCTGTCGGCTGTTTTGTTGGATGATTGTCGGATGTTCTGTCGGATGTTTTGTTGGATGATTGTCGGATGTTTTGTTGGATGATTGTCGGATGTTCTGTCGGATGTTTTGTCGAATGATTGTTGGATGTTCTGTCGGATGTTCTGTCGGATGATTGTCGGATGTTCCGTTGGATGTTCTGTCGGATGTTTTGTTGGATGATTGTCGGATGTTCCGTTGGATGTTCTATCGGATGTTTTGTTGGATGATTGTCGGATGTTCTGTCGGATGATTGTCGGATGTTCTGTTGGATGATTGTCGGATGTTCCGTGGGATGTTCTATCGGATGTTTTGTTGGATGATTGTCGGATGTTTTGTTGGATGATTGTCGGATGTTCTGTTGGATGATTGTCGGATGTTCCGTTGGATGTTCTGTCGGCTGTTTTGTTGGATGATTGTCGGATGTTCTGTCGGATGTTTTGTTGGATGATTGTCGGATGTTTTGTTGGATGATTGTCGGATGTTCTGTCGGATGTTTTGTCGAATGATTGTTGGATGTTCTGTCGGATGTTCTGTCGGATGATTGTCGGATGTTCCGTTGGATGTTCTGTCGGATGTTTTGTTGGATGATTGTCGGATGTTCTGTCGGATGATTGTCGGATGTTCTGTTGGATGATTGTCGGATGTTCCGTGGGATGTTCTATCGGATGTTTTGTTGGATGATTGTCGGATGTTTTGTTGGATGATTGTCGGATGTTCTGTTGGATGATTGTCGGATGTTCCGTTGGATGTTCTGTCGGCTGTTTTGTTGGATGATTGTCGGATGTTCTGCCGGATGATTGCGGATGTTCCGTTGGAAGATTTTGCGGTGTCTTTCCTGATGGAGAAGTGCAGATATGTGATAACGGAGCTGATGCAGAGTGACCTCCACAAAGTGATTGTGTCTCCTCAGCCTCTGACCACAGACCACATCAAGGTCTTCCTCTACCAGATCCTCAGAGGTGAGACTCCACCTGCTGTCGTCTGGGACTTGGGTGTTATCTCTACACAGTGGTGCTCTAAAGCGTTGGACCTAACTACAGCCGAGAGAAACAACAAAAATATTCAGTTCAATGGATTATCCTCATTCACACATTGCTCTGTAGATGGTATGGAGCACAGACATAATGAGACAAAGCAGGATGCAGAATAAAATGCCTGTTGTACTTTTAAAATCCAAGTTTAACACGTTGTTTTAGTGAGTTTATCCAAAGCCAGTCAGATTCTATAAATGTTTTCTGATCAGATTTAACGGTCGCAGCAATTATAATTTTTCATCTGACTTGAATAAACCAACCATTTTCTTTACGAAGCAAATTGATGCTTCGTTGAGCTAGGAGTTGAGCTGGACTTTTTTATACGTCGAGCTGTGTAAATAATGTGACCAAAGCGATATAAACGTGTTGTTTTTGCTGTTGTCAGGTCTGAAGTACCTCCACTCAGCAGGGATCCTCCACAGAGACATTAAACCTGGAAACCTGCTCGTCAACAGCAACTGCCTGCTCAAGGTAAACCTACAGAATAATGTCTACATCACACAAACACACGTCCCCCCTACGTCGTCTACACATGCCTGCTGTATCCAGAGTTTTTAACCTCTGTCCTTTGGAAAGGTTTTTTGGACAAATATATCTGTGTATGAGGAGTCAGGGGCAACTTAACACAAATGCTATTGTGTTTTTGGATAAAAATGGAAGGTAAATGTGACTGGACACAGAGTATACGTCACTGGTGTTTCTGGAGAGTTTTAGAGTAATAACTGGTTAATAGATACTTAAGAAGTCAGGCTGTGAGGTTTTGGTATTGATCCGTTATGGTGCAGATCTGTGACTTGGCCTGGCCCGGTGGAGGAGCCTGACCCGTCCGTCACATGACCCAGGAGGTGGTGACGCAGTACTACCGCGCCCGAGGTGCTGATGGGCTGCAGACACTACGGCTCCGCCATCGACGTCTGGTCTGTTGGGTGCATATTCGCCGAGCTGCTGGGACGACGCATCCTGTTCCAGGCCCAGAGCCCCATCCAGCAGGTTAGTCCTGGTTTAGTCCTGGATTAGACCTGGTTTAGTCCTGATAAGACCTGTTTAACCCTGTCCTCTGCTGCTGTCCCAGTTGGACCTGATCACAGACCTGTTGGGGACCCCTCCTCTGTCGTCTCTGTCCTCGGCCTGTGAAGGAGCAAGGGCCCACATCCTCAGAGGACCTCACAAACCTGTAAGAACTAACACCATAAACACACTTTCACCAACTCTGACCTCTCCTTTCTGACAACGGACACATGTTATATCTGTCTATGTTCTCTTACGGAAGACAGACACATGTTATATCTGTCTGTGTTCTCTTACTGACGACACATGTTATATCTCTCTGTGTTCTCTTACTGAAGACACATGTTAAGTCTGTCTGTGTTCTCTTACTGACGACAGACATGTTATATCTGTCTGTGTTTTCTTACTGACGTTAGATACATGTTATATATGTCTGTGTTCTCTTACTGAAGACACATGTTATATCTGTCTGTGTTCTCTTAAGTAAGTAAATTTAAATTTTTTTTTTTTTTTTTTAAGTAAATTTTATTTATATAGCACCTTTCACAGATATAAATCACAAAGTGCTTTACAAAGTGCAATAAAAAACAATAAAACTTAGAGAAAAAAAAAAAAAAAAAAAAAAAAAAAAAAATTAAAACCACAGAATATTGAAACATAAAAAGCCCAATCAACTAAAAGCTTGTTTAAATAAAAGTGTCTTCAGTTGCTTTTTAAAAGAATCAACAGAAATATCCACTCGCAGTGACAGGGGCAGGGTGTTCCAGAGTCTGGGGGCGACTGTTTGGAAAGACCGGTCACCCGGGTTTTCAAACGTGTTTTGGGGACCATTAAAAGGTTTTGACCTGAAGACCGAAGAGTGCGTGAGGAGGAGTAAGGGGTCAGCAGGTCAGTGATGTACTGGGGGGCCTGTCCATGTAGAGCTCTAAAAGTCAAGACTAAAATTTTAAAATCAATCCTGAATTTGACTGGAAGCCAATGAAGTGAAGCTAAAACCGGTGAAATGTGAGCCCTTCTGTTGGTTCCAGTTAAAAGCCTGGCTGCAGCATTTTGCACCATTTGAAGCCGACCCAGAGACAATTTGTTGAAACAAATAAAAGAGAATTACAATAATCAAGACGAGAAGAAATAAAAGCATGAATAATCATCTCCAAGTTAGATTTAGACAATAACACTCTCAATTTAGAAATGTTTCTTAGATGATAAAAACAGTTTTTGACCAACTGTCTAGAATGACTGTCCAGAGACATAGATTGGTCAAACAGAACACCAAGGTTTCTGAGGCTCGACTGGACGGAAGAACCCAGGGAACCAAGGTGTTGTTTGATTTGAAGTATTTTTGGTCAGGTGCAAAGATTAAAGTTTCAGTCTTTTTGTATTTAGCTGTAGGTAGTTATTGCATAACCAGTTCTTTAAGCAAGTCAAGCAGTTCAACAATTCAGTAAGTTTATAAAACTCAGAGTCTTTAAAAGAACAGTACAACTGAATGTCATCAGCATAAAAGTGATAAGACACATTTTTAAAACCATGAAATATTTCACTAAGAGGGCATATGTACAATAAAAACAAAAGAGGACCTAAGACTGAGCCCTGAGGAACTCCATATGACAGAGGGTCATTTCAGAGAGAATATTGTTAATACAGACACAAAATGATCTGTCACTCAGGTAAGAGGAAAACCACTTTAGAACTGATCCAGAGAAACCCATTTCATATTGCAGACGCTTTAACAATATATTATGGTCCAGAGTATCAAAAGCAGACGATAAATCCAGTAAGATCAAGACTGAGTACTGCCCAGAGTCAGCTGCCATCATAATGTCATTTGATATCCTCAGCAGGGCAGTCTCTGTTGAATGACATTTTCGGAAGCCTGACTGAAATTTGTCTATAACATTAATTTCATTAAGAAACGCAGTCAGCTGCTCCGCCACCACTCTCTCCAGGATTTTAGATAAAAAAGGCAATTTAGAGATTGGCCTGTAGTTGTTTGGTTCAAAAGAATCCAAATTGGGCTTCTTCAGAACGGGGCTGACGACCGCTTGTTTAAAAGAGCTGGGCACAGAACCAGTTGAAAGAGAAAGGTTGATCAGTTTAACAACATAAGGACCAACTAAATCAAATACATTTAAAAGCAACGAAGCTGGCATTACATCCAGAGGGCTTGATGATGGTTTCACTTTTTTAGTAGACCCTTGATATCCTCTTCAGTGACAGGTGAGAAGGTGGACCAAGAGCACTGAGGAGATAAACCCCAGGATGTGTGGACAGAGGATGGGTTTATAGAAGCTCGTATATCATGTACCTTATTCACAAAGGAATTTAAAAACCTGTTGCAGTCAGACTTTGAGTGGACTGGTAAATGAGGAGCTAAAGGAGAGACAATTCTTGATATTGTGTCAAACAGGACTTTAGGATTTTTCTTGTTCAGCACAACAAGATTAGAGAAATATGCAGATCTGGCCTGTTTTATTATATCATTTAGTGACATGATGAGCTCCTTCAAGTGCAGTCTGTGGACTTCCAAACTTGTGCATTTCCACAAACGTTCTGTTTTTCGACAGTTTCTCCTACAAGATAAGATTTCCTCATTTATCCAAGGGCAGGGATTTTTAGGCGTGGTGTGCTTACTTTTTAGCGGAGCAACCTTATTTAAAACAGACAAACAGTGCTTATTAAAAGACTGCATAAAAGATTCAGGCTCACTACAGCCATCAAAAGCGATCGGGTCAAATGACTTGAAAATTTCTCAGCTGTGGATCCATTTATGATGCGTCTTTGTGACATCAGTTTGGAAGGAAGATAGTCCACACTGGAATGCAAGTTAAAAGATATACAGCAGTGGTCTGTCACATTAGTGTCTGTAACACTCAACTGGTCAATGTTCAGGCCTAAAGAGAAAACAAGGTCCAAAGTGTGGCCTTTGGTGTGTGTAGGACCAGAGACATGCTGCTTAAAATGAAATGCTTCAGTGAGTGTTAAAAACTCAGATGCCAGATTACACGAAGCATCATCGATATGGAGGTTAAAATCCCGAGTATCAGAACATTATCAAGTTTGATAATTGAAGATAAAAATTCAGAGAAATCCTCTAAAAACAAGCGTCCAGGACCAGGAGGTCGGTAAATTAAAATGCAATAAAATGAGTCATTGTTGCCAACCTTAGTCATCTGCATCTCAAAGGAGTCGAAAGAGTCTGGGTTCATCAACCTGCAGCAGAAACAGTCCCGGTACACGAGTGCGAGTCCGCCTCCTCGCGCGAGACCCGCGGTGTCCCAAACACAGAACAGTTCGGAGGGCACAGCTCGTTCAGATGAGTGTACTCCATTTCACGCTGCCAGGTCTCTGTTAAAAACATAAAGTCAAGGTGTTCCTTTGAGAATAACTCGCTGAGGAAGAAGGCCTTGTTTGCAATGGAGCGAGCGTTGAGCAGAGCAATCCGAGTCGGCTGTGCCAGATCCAAGGCCGGTGCGCGCTGACCATCAGGGCAGCGCAGCGGTGACAGGACGTGGTCACTATTGACCACCCGGCATGTAACAGGACACAGGACCCGCTCACGTGGAGGGAAGTGTCGGAGCCGCCGAATCGGAAAAATCCGGTCAGATTGGAGGGACGGAGACGCACCGGACGAGTTCCCGCCAGATTCACGGACTCTTACTGACGACACATGTTATATCTGTCTGTGTTCTCTTACTGACGACACATGTTATATCTGTCTGTGTTCTCTTACTGACGACACATGTTATATCTGTCTGTGTTCTCTTACTGACGACACATGTTATATCTCTCTGTGTTCTCTTACTGACGACACATGTTAAGTCTGTCTGTGTTCTCTTACTGACGACAGACATGTTATATCTGTCTGTGTTCTCTTACTGACGTTAGATACATGTTATATATGTCTGTGTTCTCTTACTGAAGACAGACACATGTTATATCTGTCTGTGTTTTCTTACTGACGTTAGATACATGTTATATATGTCTGTGTTCTCTTACTGAAGACACATGTTATATCTGTCTGTGTTCTCTTACTGACGACACATGTTATATCTGTCTGTGTTCTCTTACTGACGACACATGTTATATCTGTCTGTGTTCTCTTACTGACGACACATGTTATATCTGTCTGTGTTCTCTTACTGTGACACATGTTATATCTCTCTGTGTTCTCTTACTGACGACACATGTTAAGTCTGTCTGTGTTCTCTTACTGACGACAGACATGTTATATCTGTCTGTGTTCTCTTACTGACGTTAGATACATGTTATATCTGTCTGTGTTCTCTTACTGAAGACAGACACATGTTATATCTGTCTGTGTTCTCTTACTGACGACAGACACATGTTATATCTGTCTGTGTTCTCTTACTGACGACACATGTTATATCTGTCTGTGTTCTCTTACTGACACATGTTATATCTGTCTGTGTTCTCTTACTGAAGACAGACACATGTTATATCTGTCTGTGTTCTCTTACTGACGACAGACACATGTTATATATGTCTGTGTTCTCTTACTGACGACACATGTTATATCTGTCTGTGTTCTCTTACTGACGACAGACACATGTTATATCTGTCTGTGTTCTCTTACTGAAGACAGACACATGTTATATCTGTCTGTGTTCTCTTACTGACGACACAGGTTATATCTGTCTGTGTTCTCTTACTGACGACACATGTTATATCTGTCTGTGTTCTCTTACTGACGACAGACATGTTATATCTGTCTGTGTTCTCTTACTGACGTTAGACACATGTTATATCTGTCTGTGTTCTCTTACTGACGACACATGTTATATCTGTCTGTGTTCTCTTACTGACGACACATGTTATATGTCTGTGTTCTCTTACTGACGACACATGTTATATCTGTCTGTGTTCTCTTACTGAAGACAGACACATGTTATATCTGTCTGTGTTCTCTTACTGAAGACAGACACATGTTATATCTGTCTGTGTTCTCTTACTGACGACACATGTTATATCTGTCTGTGTTCTCTTACTGACAGACACATGTTATATCTGTCTGTGTTCTCTTACTGACGACAGACACATGTTATATCTGTCTGTGTTCTCTTACTGACGACAGACACATGTTATATCTGTCTGTGTTCTCTTACTGACGACACATGTTATATCTGTCTGTGTTCTCTTACTGACGACAGACATGTTATATCTGTCTGTGTTCTCTTACTGACGACAGACATGTTATATCTGTCTGTGTTCTCTTACTGAAGACAGACACATGTTATATCTGTCTGTGTTCTCTTACTGACGTTAGACACATGTTATATCTGTCTGTGTTCTCTTACTGACGACACATGTTATATGTCTGTGTTCTCTTACTGACGACACATGTTATATCTGTCTGTGTTCTCTTACTGAAGACAGACACATGTTATATCTGTCTGTGTTCTCTTACTGACGACAGACACATGTTATATCTGTCTTTGTTCTCTTACTGACAACACATGTTATATCTGTCTGTGTTCTCTTACTGAAGACAGACACATGTTATATCTGTCTGTGTTCTCTTACTGACGACAGACACAGGTTATATCTGTCTGTGTTCTCTTACTACGACACATGTTATATCTGTCTGTGTTCTCTTACTGACGACAGACACAGGTTATATCTGTCTGTGTTCTCTTACTGACGACACATGTTATATCTGTCTGTGTTCTCTTACTGAAGACAGACACATGTTATATCTGTCTGTGTTCTCTTACTGAAGACAGACACATGTTATATCTGTTTGTGTTCTCTTACTGGACACATGTTATATCTGTCTGTGTTCTCTTACTGACGACAGACACAGGTTATATCTGTCTGTGTTCTCTTACTGACGACAGACACATGTTATATCTGTCTGTGTTCTCTTACTGACGACAGATACATGTTATATCTGTCTGTGTTCTCTTACTGAAGACAGACACATGTTATATCTGTCTGTGTTCTCTTACTGAAGACAGACACATGTTATATCTGTCTGTGTGTTCTCTTACTGACGCGACACATGTTATATCTGTCTGTGTTCTCTTACTGACGTCAGACACATGTTATATCTGTCTGTGTTCTCTTACTGAAGACAGACACAGGTTATATCTGTCTGTGTTCTCTTACTGACGACAGACACATGTTATATCTGTCTGTGTTCTCTTACTGACACATGTTATATCTGTCTGTGTTCTCTTACTGACGACACATGTTATATCTGTCTGTGTTCTCTTACCAAGACACATGTTATATCTGTCTGTGTTCTCTTACTGACGACAGACACAGGTTATATCTGTCTGTGTTCTCTTACTGACGACAGACACAGGTTATATCTGTCTGTGTTCTCTTACTGACGACAGATACATGTTATATCTGTCTGTGTTCTCTTACTGGACAGACACATGTTATATCTGTCTGTGTTCTCTTACTGACGTCAGACACATGTTATATCTGTCTGTGTTCTCTTACTGAAGACAGACACATGTTATATCTGTCTGTGTTCTCTTACTGAAGACAGACACATGTTATATCTGTCTGTGTTCTCTTACTGAAGACAGACACATGTTATATCTGTCTGTGTTCTCTTACTGACGACAGACATGTTATATCTGTCTGTGTTCTCTTACTGAAGACAGACACATGTTATATCTGTCTGTGTTCTCTTACTGGACACATGTTATATCTGTCTGTGTTCTCTTACTGAAGACAGACACGTTATATCTGTCTGTGTTCTCTTACTGACGACACATGTTATATCTGTCTGTGTTCTCTTACTGACGACACATGTTATATCTGTCTGTATTCTCTTACTGACGACACATGTTATATCTGTCTGTGTTCTCTTACTGGACAGACACATGTTATATCTGTCTGTGTTCTCTTACTGACGACACATGTTATATCTGTCTGTGTTCTCTTACTCGACAGACACATGTTATATCTGTCTGTGTTCTCTTGACGACAGACACATGTTATATCTGTCTGTGTTCTCTTACTGACGACAGACATGTTATATCTGTCTGTGTTCTCTTACTGACGTTAGACACATGTTATATCTGTCTGTGTTCTCTTACTGACTGACACATGTTATATCTGTCTGTGTTCTCTTACTGACGACACATGTTATATGTCTGTGTTCTCTTACTGGACACATGTTATATCTGTCTGTGTTCTCTTACTGAAGACAGACACATGTTATATCTGTCTGTGTTCTCTTACTGAAGACAGACACATGTTATATCTGTCTGTGTTCTCTTACTGACGACACATGTTATATCTGTCTGTGTTCTCTTACTGGCAGAGACACATGTTATATCTGTCTGTGTTCTCTTACTGGACAGACACATGTTATATCTGTCTGTGTTCTCTTACTACGACAGACACATGTTATATCTGTCTGTGTTCTCTTACTGAAGACACATGTTATATCTGTCTGTGTTCTCTTACTGGACACATGTTATATCTGTCTGTGTTCTCTTACTGAAGACAGACACATGTTATATCTGTCTGTGTTCTCTTACTGGACGACAGACACATGTTATATCTGTCTGTGTTCTCTTACTGACGACACATGTTATATCTGTCTGTGTTCTCTTACTGACGACAGACATGTTATATCTGTCTGTGTTCTCTTACTGACGACAGACATGTTATATCTGTCTGTGTTCTCTTACTGAAGACAGACACATGTTATATCTGTCTGTGTTCTCTTACTGACGTTAGACACATGTTATATCTGTCTGTGTTCTCTTACTGACGACACATGTTATATGTCTGTGTTCTCTTACTGACGACACATGTTATATCTGTCTGTGTTCTCTTACTGAAGACAGACACATGTTATATCTGTCTGTGTTCTCTTACTGACGACAGACACATGTTATATCTGTCTTTGTTCTCTTACTGACAACACATGTTATATCTGTCTGTGTTCTCTTACTGAAGACAGACACATGTTATATCTGTCTGTGTTCTCTTACTGAAGACAGACACATGTTATATCTGTCTGTGTTCTCTTACTGACGACACATGTTATATCTGTCTGTGTTCTCTTACTGACGACAGACACATGTTATATCTGTCTGTGTTCTCTTACTGACGACAGACACATGTTATATCTGTCTGTGTTCTCTTACTGACGACACATGTTATATCTGTCTGTGTTCTCTTACTGACGTCAGACACATGTTATATCTGTCTGTGTTCTCTTACTGAAGACAGACACATGTTATATCTGTCTGTGTTCTCTTACTGAAGACAGACACATGTTATATCTGTCTGTGTTCTCTTACTGAAGACAGACACATGTTATATCTGTCTGTGTTCTCTTACTGACGACAGACATGTTATATCTGTCTGTGTTCTCTTACTGAAGACAGACACATGTTATATCTGTCTGTGTTCTCTTAGTGACGACACATGTTATATCTGTCTGTGTTCTCTTACTGAAGACAGACACGTTATATCTGTCTGTGTTCTCTTACTGACGACACATGTTATATCTGTCTGTGTTCTCTTACTGACGACACATGTTATATCTGTCTGTATTCTCTTACTGACGACACATGTTATATCTGTCTGTGTTCTCTTACTGATGACACATGTTATATCTGTCTGTGTTCTCTTACTGACGACAGACACATGTTATATCTGTCTGTGTTCTCTTACTGACGACACATGTTATATCTGTCTGTGTTCTCTTACTGAAGACAGACACATGTTATATCTGTCTGTGTTCTCTTACTGACGACAGACACATGTTATATCTGTCTGTGTTCTCTTACTGACGTCAGACACATGTTATATCTGTCTGTGTTCTCTTACTGAAGACACATGTTATATCTGTCTGTGTTCTCTTACTGACGACACATGTTATATCTGTCTGTGTTCTCTTACTGAAGACAGACACATGTTATATCTGTCTGTGTTCTCTTACTGACGACAC
The DNA here is from genome assembly GCA_024349245.1 of Neodontobutis hainanensis. Taxonomy (NCBI): domain Eukaryota; kingdom Metazoa; phylum Chordata; class Actinopteri; order Gobiiformes; family Odontobutidae; genus Neodontobutis; species Neodontobutis hainanensis. The sequence continues at coordinate 126,625 of JALDNG010000423.1, read as the reverse complement.
ATGTTATATCTGTCTGTGTTCTCTTACTGACGACACATGTTATATCTGTCTGTGTTCTCTTACTGACGACACATGTTATATCTGTCTGTGTTCTCTTACTGACACATGTTATATCTGTCTGTGTTCTCTTACTGACGACAGACACATGTTATATCTGTCTGTGTTCTCTTACTGAAGACAGACACATGTTATATCTGTCTGTGTTCTCTTACTGAAGACAGACACATGTTATATCTGTCTGTGTTCTCTTACTGACAGACACATGTTATATCTGTCTGTGTTCTCTTACTGGACAGATACATGTTATATCTGTCTGTGTTCTCTTACTGAAGACAGACACATGTTATATCTGTCTGTGTTCTCTTACTGACGACAGATACATGTTATATCTGTCTGTGTTCTCTTACTGACGACACATGTTATATCTGTCTGTGTTCTCTTACTGAAGACAGACACATGTTATATCTGTCTGTGTTCTCTTACTGACGACAGACATGTTATATCTGTCTGTGTTCTCTTACTGACGACACATGTTATATCTGTCTGTGTTCTCTTACTGACGACACATGTTATATCTGTCTGTGTTCTCTTACTGACGACAGACATGTTATATCTGTCTGTGTTCTCTTACTGACGTTAGACACAGGTTATATCTGTCTGTGTTCTCTTACTGACGACACATGTTATATCTGTCTGTGTTCTCTTACTGACGACAGACACGTGTTATATCTGTCTGTGTTCTCTTACTGGACACGTTATATCTGTCTGTGTTCTCTTACTGAAGACACATGTTATATCTGTCTGTGTTCTCTTACTGGCACATGTTATATCTGTCTGTGTTCTCTTACTGACACACATGTTATATCTGTCTGTGTTCTCTTACTGAAGACAGACACATGTTATATCTGTCTGTGTTCTCTTACGACAGACACATGTTATATCTGTCTGTGTTCTCTTACTGACAACACATGTTATATCTGTCTGTGTTCTCTTAGTGACGACAAAGGTTATATCTGTCTGTGTTCTCTTACTGACGACACATGTTATATCTGTCTGTGTTCTCTTACTGACGACAGACATGTTATATCTGTCTGTGTTCTCTTACTGACGACAGACACAGGTTATATCTGTCTGTGTTCTCTTACTGACGACACATGTTATATCTGTCTGTGTTCTCTTACTGACGACAGACACAGGTTATATCTGTCTGTGTTCTCTTACTGACGACACATGTTATATCTGTCTGTGTTCTCTTACGACACATGTTATATCTGTCTGTGTTCTCTTACTGACGACAGATACATGTTATATCTGTCTGTGTTCTCTTACTGAAGACAGACACATGTTATATCTGTCTGTGTTCTCTTACTGGCGACAGACACATGTTATATCCGTCTGTGTTCTCTTACTGAAGACAGACACATGTTATATTTGTCTGTGTTCTTACTGACGACAGACACATGTTATATCTGTCTGTGTTCTCTTACTGATGACACATGTTATATCTGTCTGTGTTCTCTTACTGGCGACAGACACATGTTATATCTGTCTGTGTTCTCTTACTGACGACACATGTTATATCTGTCTGTGTTCTCTTACTGACGACAGACACATGTTATATCTGTCTGTGTTCTCTTACTGACAGCACATGTTATATCTGTCTGTGTTCTCTTACTGACGACACATGTTATATCTGTCTGTGTTTTCTTACTGACGACAGACACATGTTATATCTGTCTGTGTTCTCTTACTGACGACACATGTTATATCTGTCTGTGTTCTCTTACCGAAGACACATGTTATATCTGTCTGTGTTCTCTTACTGACGACAGACACAGGTTATATCTGTCTGTGTTCTCTTACTGACGACAGACACAGGTTATATCTGTCTGTGTTCTCTTACTGACACATGTTATATCTGTCTGTGTTCTCTTACTGACGACAGACACATGTTATATCCGTCTGTGTTCTCTTACTGAAGACAGACACATGTTATATTTGTCTGTGTTCTTACTGACGACAGACACATGTTATATCTGTCTGTGTTCTCTTACTGATGACACATGTTATATCTGTCTGTGTTCTCTTACTGACGACAGACACATGTTATATCTGTCTGTGTTCTCTTACTGACGACACATGTTATATCTGTCTGTGTTCTCTTACTGACGACAGACACATGTTATATCTGTCTGTGTTCTCTTACTGACAGCACATGTTATGTCTGTCTGTGTTCTCTTACTGACGAAACATGTTATATCTGTCTGTGTTCTCTTACTGAAGACAGACACATGTTATATCTGTCTGTGTTCTCTTACTGACGACAGACACAGGTTATATCTGTCTGTGTTCTCTTACTGAAGACAGACACAGGTTATATCTGTCTGTGTTCTCTTACTGACGACAGACACATGTTATATCTGTCTGTGTTCTCTTACTGACGACAGATACATGTTATATCTGTCTGTGTTCTCTTACTGACGACACATGTTATATCTGTCTGTGTTCTCTTACTGACGACAGACACATGTTATATCTGTCTGTGTTCTCTTACTGACAGCACATGTTATATCTGTCTGTGTTCTCTTACTGACGACACATGTTATATCTTTCTGTGTTCTCTTACTGAAGACAGACACATGTTATATCTGTCTGTGTTCTCTTACTGACGACAGACACATGTTATATCTGTCTGTGTTCTCTTACTGACAACACATGTTATATCTGTCTGTGTTCTCTTACTGACGACAAAGGTTATATCTGTCTGTGTTCTCTTACTGACGACACATGTTATATCTGTCTGTGTTCTCTTACTGACGACAGACATGTTATATCTGTCTGTGTTCTCTTACTGACGACAGACACAGGTTATATCTGTCTGTGTTCTCTTACTGACGACACATGTTATATCTGTCTGTGTTCTCTTACTGAAGACAGACACATGTTATATCTGTCTGTGTTCTCTTACTGAAGACAGACACATGTTATATCTGTCTGTGTTCTCTTACTGTGACAGACACATGTTATATCTGTCTGTGTTCTCTTACTGGCGACAGATACATGTTATATCTGTCTGTGTTCTCTTACTGAAGACAGACACATGTTATATCTGTCTGTGTTCTCTTACTGGAGACACATGTTATATCTGTCTGTGTTCTCTTACTGACGACAGACACATGTTATATCTGTCTGTGTTCTCTTACTGAAGACAGACACATGTTATATCTGTCTGTGTTCTCTTACTGACGACACATGTTATATCTGTCTGTGTTCTCTTACTGACGACACATGTTATATCTGTCTGTGTTCTCTTACTGAAGACAGACACATGTTATATCTGTCTGTGTTCTCTTACTGACGACAGACACATGTTATATCTGTCTGTGTTCTCTTACTGACGACACATGTTATATCTGTCTGTGTTCTCTTACTGACGACAGACACGTGTTATATCTGTCTGTGTTCTCTTACTGACGACAGACACGTGTTATATCTGTCTGTGTTCTCTTACTGACGACAGACACATGTTATATCTGTCTGTGTTCTCTTACTGACGACAGACACATGTTATATCTGTCTGTGTTCTCTTACTGAAGACACATGTTATATCTGTCTGTGTTCTCTTACTGACGACACATGTTATATCTGTCTGTGTTCTCTTACTGACGACAGACACATGTTATATCTGTCTGTGTTCTCTTACTGACGACAGACACATGTTATATCTGTCTGTGTTCTCTTACTGACGACAGACACATGTTATATGTCTGTGTTCTCTTACTGACGACACATGTTATATCTGTCTGTGTTCTCTTACTGACGACAGACACATGTTATATCTGTCTGTGTTCTCTTACTGAAGACAGACACATGTTATATCTGTCTGTGTTCTCTTACTGACGACAGACACATGTTATATCTGTCTGTGTTCTCTTACTGAAGACAGACACGTGTTATATCTGTCTGTGTTCTCTTACTGACGACACATGTTATATCTGTCTGTGTTCTCTTACTGACGACACATGTTATATCTGTCTGTGTTCTCTTACTGACGACACATGTTATATCTGTCTGTGTTCTCTTACTGACGTCAGACACATGTTATATCTGTCTGTGTTCTCTTACTGAAGACAGACATATGTTATATCTGTCTGTGTTCTCTTACTGACGAAACATGTTATATCTGTCTGTGTTCTCTTACTGACGACACATGTTATATCTGTCTGTGTTCTCTTACTGACGACACATGTTATATCTGTCTGTGTTCTCTTACTGACGACACATGTTATATCTGTCTGTGTTCTCTTACTGAAGACAGACACATGTTATATCTGTTTGTGTTCTCTTACTGAAGACAGACACATGTTATATCTGTTTCTGTTCTCTTACTGACGAAACATGTTATATCTGTCTGTGTTCTCTTACTGAAGACAGACACATGTTATATCTGTTTGTGTTCTCTTACTGTGAAACATGTTATATCTGTCTGTGTTCTCTTACTGACGACAGACACATGTTATATCTGTCTGTGTTCTCTTACTGACACATGTTATATCTGTCTGTGTTCTCTTACTGAAGACAGACATATGTTATATCTGTCTGTGTTCTCTTACTGACGAAACATGTTATATCTGTCTGTGTTCTCTTACTGACGACACATGTTATATCTGTCTGTGTTCTCTTGACGACACATGTTATATCTGTCTGTGTTCTCTTACTGACACACATGTTATATCTGTCTGTGTTCTCTTACTGAAGACAGACACATGTTATATCTGTTTGTGTTCTCTTACTGAAGACAGACACATGTTATATCTGTTTGTGTTCTCTTACTGACGAAACATGTTATATCTGTCTGTGTTCTCTTACTGACGACAGACACATGTTATATCTGTCTGTGTTCTCTTACTGACGACAGACACATGTTATATCTGTCTGTGTTCTCTTACTGACGACACATGTTATATCTGTCTGTGTTCTCTTACTGACATTGATGCCATGTTTCTGAGAGTGTAGCTCTGCAGAAGGAGCAGTGAAAAACGAAGACGTGCTCAGTTTGTCTGTTTGTGTTGCAGCCCTCGCTCTCGGTGCTCTACATGCTCTCAGACGGAGCCACTCATGAAGCGGTCCACCTCCTCTGTCGCATGCTGGTCTTCGATCCGGTCAGTGCTCCACTTTTACTCTGTTTTTCTCTTTGGGTGGTCAGTAATGAGTCTAAATCTAGTTTGCTCAGTGTTCCCTGATCAGATCCGTGCTGTCGTCTGTCAAACTGTTAAAGTCACTGAAAGTCTAAAAGGGTGGAGGATTTTTGAAAAGAACACATTTTCAATGATCATAAAAATAAAAACAAAGTAACAAAGAACATAGAAAAATGAACCAAACTGACTTTTTTGCAGAAACAGCAGTTTTTTTTTATTGGGGCGGCAGTGGCTCAGTGGTAGAGCGGTTGTCCTTCAACCGGAAGGTTGGTGGTTCGATTCCCGCACTCCCCACAGTTCATACTGTCGTTGTGTCCTTGGGCAAGACACTTAACCCACCTTGCCTCCAGTGGTGTTCCAGCTGTAACACTAGTGAGTGGAACCTTAATGTAAGTCCCTTTGGATAAAAGCGAGAGCTAAATGAATAAATGTAAAAATGTAAATAGTGAGACCGAGACATCACACAAAAACATTTAAGTGTTTATTTAAAGGACTTGGCTGTTGGACCAGGGTCTGACATCTTCTTTTTCTTCTGCCTCATGTTTATCCATCTCTGACCCGTCCTCAGTCGAAGCGTATCTCGGGCAGCGACGCCCTGTCCCACCCGTACCTGGACGAGGGTCGGCTGCGGTACCACACCTGCATGTGTCAGTGCTGCTACTCCGTTCCCAGCGGCCGCGTCTACACTCGGGACTTGAGCCTGTGGCCGAGAGGCCCTTCAGCCACAGCTACGAGAACAGCCTGCTGTCCGTCTGGCAGGGCAAAGGTAACCCCAGACTCCATCTGAGGGCAAAGGTCAGACAGGGCTCCTGTTACATCTGAGAGCAAAGGTCAGACAGGGCTCCTGTTACATCTGAGAGCAAAGGTCAGACAGGGCTCCTGTTACATCTGAGGACAAAGGTCAAACCACTCTCCTGTTACATCTGAGAGCAAAGGTCAGACAGGGCTCCTGTTACATCTGAGGACAAAGGTCAAACCACTCTCCTGTTACATCTGAGAGCAAAGGTCAGACAGGGCTCCTGTTACATCTGAGGTCAAAGGTCAGACAGGGCTCCTGTTACATCTGAGGTCAAAGGTCAGACAGGGCTCCTGTTACATCTGAGGTCAAACCAGGCTCCTGTTACATCTGAGGTCAAAGGTCAGACGAGGCTCCTGTTATATCTGAGGTCAAAGGTCAAACCGGGCTCCTCTTATTTCTGAGGGCAAAGGTCAGACAGGGCTCCTGTTATATCTGAGGTCAAAGGTCAAATCAGGCTCCTCTTATATCTGAGGGCACGTGTAGTTTATTTTCACACTATGTGCAGTATTTATAGATCTCCTCCTCGACCCTGAGGTTCAGGTTAAAAACCTATCAGACGCTGTGAAAGGTCGAGTCCCTGACCTGTCGTCAGAGTCCCTCCACAGTCGTCCTCTGGTGGTGTTTTCTTGTGACTGAAGCTCATTGTGAACGTGTCTGTGTCGTGTTCAGAGCTGATCCATCGCTTCATCACGGAGCACCAACAGGGAAAACGAGTGCCGCTGTGCATCAACCCTCAGAGCGCCGCCTTCAAGACCTTCATCAGGTACAAGCTCTTCATTCACAGATCAGCTGCAGCTTTTCTCCAACCGGGGCTCGTTTTTCTGGGTTCTGTTTGTCTGTCCTCTCATGTGTGGGAATATGAGTAGGAAGGCTGGTGCTATAGCGCAGTCCCAAGACCATCCCCTCAGAGGGGAGTTTGAGCTGCTGCCCTCCGGCCGGCGCTACAGAGCTCTGGGCTGTAGGACTAAAAGATTAAATATGTCGTTTTACCGACAGCTGTGAGGCACTTAAATGGCACCTAGCACTTTATAATCATTTTGCACAACAATAATTGCTTGTTTGCACAATGTTTTTATTCATGTTTTAATTCCATTTTGCACATTTTTATCTTGGTTTTTAGTGATTTCCATTGTTGATCCTGCTCTTGAGTTGTTGAGGTGTAATTCTATGTTGTGTGTTTTTAAGGAGCATGATGCTGCAAATTAATTTCCCAAGAGGGACAATAAAGAAAACTTTGAACTTTGAGTATTTATCTTTAGTATTTCTTCTTCTTTTTCGTCCTGTAAATATTTCCCTGACCTTGTGTCCGTCCTCAGGTCGACGGCGTGGCATTCGTCGAAGGTTTCTCGGAAAGAGGAGAGATGAGCTCCCGTCTGCTCCGAGAAGTGTTCCTCTCGAACGGCTCAGCGTCGGCTCCAAAACCTCCAACCGCCGGGACTTCTCCATCGTTTCCTCTGTTGTTATGGGGTCCCTCCTGCTCCTCCACGAGACCCTGACCCGAGCGAGGCCGACGCTGCTGTATTTAAAACAGAATGCTGCTGAAGAAAGGAGGACTCGGTACTTGTACTTTTTTTTCTTTTGTGTTTTTTCCTCGTGTAAAGACTAAAGAAATAACATTTTGGTCGTTTGATAGATTTAGTTGAAGTCATTCCAGTTCTGTGCAATACTCCTCCTTCAGAAAAAAAGACATGCTCTGAGGCTGCGTCCACACTAATGCTTTTCAAAACACATTTCCTCCAAGTTTCCACCGGAGCTGTTTGGGTTTCATTGTTGAAAGTTGTACAAATCATCAAAAAGGCATTCAAACTGTAAAAGGCGGAGCTAAACATTGCTGTCTGTTGATTGGACGAAATGGAAGCAAAAGGAAAAATGCAAAAGTGAAGCAAATAAAGACTTGTTCTTTTGACTAACAGATGAGAAAAAAACAAAGTTAGTCGGGTTGTGCACCAAATCAAGTTTTTGAGTTATAAATGGTAAAAAAAAGAAAAAATTCAATAATGGATAAAAAGTAATTTTAAGAAGTTTGAAAAAAACATCCTTCTTCTTCCTCTTTTTCTGTTGTGTTTAATGCTGCTTTAGATCAAAAAGAGAGAAAAGCTTTGTTGTTTTATGTAAACATCAGTTTCCTCTGGAGCGGGACGGTCCGGGTCAGTCCTGGAAAAGTCCGAGTGTAACGTTCAGAAACAGAACCAGGTGCACGTTTCCTGCAGCAGCCGCTCGTCTACACTCCAGGGTTTTTCAGCTTCACTCTGTTTTCTAAAGCGTTAGTGTGGACACGATCAACGTCAGGATCCAAAACGAACCCAGGTTTAGCTCCAGCCCTCACTGTGTTCGTCTGAAGAATAATAATAATAATAATAATAATAATAATAATGCAACTGAACTCATGTAGCAGCCTTCAGCTTCACTTCCTGCTTTTATCGGCTCGTTCTTTCCGTTTTCACTCGTGTGTTTGTTTTTGAAGTGTTTTTGGAGGATTGAGTGAAGACAGTGTTGATGCCAATCGGCTCCAGTCCGTGCTTCGTCTGAGGTTTCTTTTGAGCGTCCTCGTGGTTTTAACAGAAAGCCCGCTCTCGCTGAGGAAGTGTGACCGTGGTCAGTGCAGACGAAGAACACCGGTTCAGATTTAAGTTGTGGCCAAATCCAGTCCCAAAGGAAACGCACAGACAGGTGTTGTGCCAAAATAAGCCTCCATTCTTAATCTGTTTCTTTATTTAACATTTAACAGTTTCACTTTCCTCAAACTTTAAATACATCTGAGACCCTCAGCTCATCTTTCAGAATCGTTTTCTCTAAATCTCCACTGACGACGTTTAAATCCTCGTCTGAAACACAGAGGTCGGGGCCTGGTGGTGTTTTTGGGACCTTTTCTTAATTTATTGAGTGAATGTTGGAGATGTGTTTTATTTAGTTTCCTTCTTTTGTGGTGAACTTTAAACATGGACAGGATTTAATTCCAGACCTGGACCTTTTCTTTACCTTGTGATTCTCTCGAGGTTTGGACCAAAACGAAGAATCACTTTTACTTTTGTTCTAGTTTCTTTGAAGCTGTGTAAATGTTACTGTTGTTTCGAGATTTGAAAAGTCCTGAGTCGACCTGCTTCTGAAACGGAACCAACCAGGTTCTTTTCTTCATTAAAAAATCTTCAAATGATTAGATTTACAGTATTTCGTTTTTTTTTTAATAATTACAAATTAAAATTAGTTTTAGTGATAAATCTGGTTCAAGTCCAATTAAAACCTGTTCAAGTCCAAATGAAACCGGTTCAAGTCCAAATAATGTGGTTTCATAAAAACAATGGTTTTTTTTTGAATAAACATAAATTCTTTTCTTTAAAGTCTGAACTGTGTTGGTCCAGACCTCCAGCAGGGGGCGCTCTGTACATGTGTTTATATTTATTCACCAGGTTCATGTTTGGACTTTTGTTGTAAAATCCTCTTTTTATCGACGTTTTCAGGATTTTCTTTAATGTTTCTGTTTCTTTGTAAATGTTTTTGTAAAAATGTGACGAGGTTTAACTCTGCTCCGAACGAAAACCACTCAAACTGTTTTATTTAAAACGTCACAACCTCGTCCAGTTCCTTCAGCTCACTCTGAACCTGAGCAGTTTTCTCTCGTCCAGACGTTTCAGATTCAGAGGAAACTGTAGATCTGGGCCAAAAAGATTTCATCGATTTTCATAAAAGCTCTTTTAGAACCAAACTCCTTCTTTTTCTCAAAGTGTGAACAAAGCCAGTCTTGGTGTTGCGTTCAGGAGCAGTGTTTTCCCTCAGTGACCTCTGGTGCGTTCAGGGCTCGTCAGACTTTACACCTCCTGTTTTAAAGCAGACCTGATGTGTTTAAAATAAAATCTGCTGTGTTTTTGTTTTTGTTTTTTTTCTTTTGTTTTACAGAATTCCAGTTTTGTGTTTTTCCCGACGATACTTGAATTTCTTAAACTGTTTAGAGAAAAGTAGAGACTGATGAATAAATGACACTGGACTTGAACCGATCCGAGTCAGAGGCTTTTATTTCAACAAATACACACTTTATTGGATTTCAGTTTTGACTTAAGTTCAAAGGTCCCCGAGAGGATAAGTTTTTACAGTAAACACTAAAATAAATGAGATCATTTAAATACACTACAGAGAATAAAAGAGTTTTTAAACGTGTTTGTTCTGCTTTGGTCGAGGTCTGTCTTCAACATAGATCTATTCAAGTCCAAACAGCACAAAGGAACTTTCTGACCTCCATGTTCAGTAAAATATTATACTTTCACAAGAGCCTCGAGGATTTATATTCTGACTTTATAAACACCAGCAGCAGACGAGTTACTGATACCAGGATTTATGATGGTTCAAGACAGAACCCTTCTATGTTCTAAAGATTTACAGCCGTTACTGCTCGAGGTCACATCAGAAATGCATTTAAAAGTCTTTAAACTTAAAAACTTAAAATCTAACACAGATCTACACATTTCTATAAAGAACGTAAATATTGAACTAGTAAATCGTTTTATATAATAAAAGCTCACATAAGGCAGGATAAGTGTAAAAGTCTAAGTCCAGATCTTTGATCATAAACTGAGCTGGAAACCACAGATGACCTTTAATAAAGCTAAAATGACGGGAGGCAGAGCACTTTTGTGAAAAGATCCTGGACTATAAAAGACTTTCACTGCACACGTATCCTTCCTTAGATCAGTTCTGTCGATGTGTGGTTAATACAAAAGCAAGATTAAAGACTTTACTGCAACAAAAGCAATAAGGATTGTACATAATGTTGGAATCAGGGACCACACACCCCCAATATTCAAAAGTCTTTTGTGACTCAGAAGTATACATTAAGTCAAATGAAAGCTCTGTGAAAAGTTGGTTTATGACTCGGCGACGAGAGGATTTATGGAACGGGCTGAGGACGAGGAAAGTCTAGAACTTGACTGGAAGAGTTTAAAATAACAGTATTTACTGAAACAATATGACACTGAAGACAGTGTTAGAAAACCTGAACTTTCACTCTGTGTTTGTGTCGCTCAGTGTTGATCCTCTTCAGAGCTTTTTATGGTGATACTAAAGTGTTTATGGGCGTATGCGTCTGTGTTGGACTCTGACCTTCATCTCGTGACTGTGTCAGACAGACTCCATTAGAATTGTCCAGGTGTGCGCAGGTGAGTGTCTTTGACTTTATTAAAGCCTGTCTCATGTGGACTGTCACAGAGAGCAGAGGACAGACAGCTCCAGAACTTTCCTGATGTGTTTCCTCTGAGTTACTTCCTGTTGTTTAGACCAGTTTGTGATCAGAGCTCACTGTGTTTGACTCGTTCACCTTTCAGACCGAGACAGAACATGAATAATGTCAGTGTGGACGAAGAGGAGGCCCAGTCTTCACAGAGCCATGATGAAGAGACAGGTCTGTTCATGAAGGAACCTCCAGGCGGCAGCAGTGAGCCAGGGCCCGCTCCAACACAGTGAGTACATCATCAGCTGTTTGTGTTTGATTTGAGAACACTGTGGTCGACCTGAAACAGCTCAGGACACGTTCATGGAGCTGCTTTAACTGAGGTTTCGTCACTGGGCAGTGGCGTGACAGTGGGCGTATTCTTCTCGGCCTCCCCCAACAGAGGGTCGGGGGATGCAGATCCAAAAGAGGTTGAGAGGGATTAGATTAGATTTTTATGAAGTTCCAAAAAGCGCGTAAGTACGTGTCAAAGACGTTTTGGGTAAAGGGTATGGATCAAGCTTCCATTCACACATTCATTCACCCGAGGCCTGCCGCTGAAGCCGGTTTAGGTTCAGACTCCTGAACCTGAAACGCGTTTGGTTTTGAGACGGGTTACATCGCCATGGCAACTAAGTTTTATTAAAAATGAGTCAATATTTTCTAGAGTTTTACACGTTTTAAATGTCAAAACAATTGACACCAAGTGTGACATCACAAAATATGTGGAGGCCATGCGTTTCTAGGTTGGTCCTTCGTCTCCTGGACTCATCAGAGCTGGTGATTTAAGAATTTGAAGTCTGGGTTGGATTTGATTTCCTGAGGAAAGGCTGTGTGAGTGGCTCACTTTGAGTACGTATTGCAGCTGGTTGGAGAAAAATTACTGCTGGAAGTTTGGGGCATCGAGTCCACCTTGCATCTTTGATTTTTGTAAAGTATTTAGTTTCGTTCTGGGCTGTTTATCTTTCCAATAAAATCTTGTGATTGTTGAGTGTTTTAAACCAGGAAGAAGAAAAGTGGACAGGAGGGGGTCAGAGGGGGTCAGAGGGGACAGAGGGAGACAGTAGAGGACAGAGGGGACAGTAGGGGACAGAGGGAGACAGGAGGGGGACAGAGGGAGACAGGAGGGGGACAGAGGGAGACAGGAGGGGACAGAGGAGACAGGAGGGGGACAGAGGGGACAGAGGGGACAGGAGGGGGACAGAGGGGACAGGAGGGGGACAGAGGGAGACATTAGGGGACAGAGGGGACAGTAGGGGACAGAGGGAGACAGGAGGGGGACAGAGGGGACAGAGAGGAGACATTAGGGGACAGAGGGGACAGAGGGGACAGGAGGGGACAGAGGGGACAGGAGGGGACAGGAGGGGACAGAGGGGACAGTAGAGGACAGAGGGGACAGGAGGGGGACAGAGGAGACATTAGGGGACAGAGAGGGGACAGTAGGGGACAGAGGAGACAGGAGGGGGACAGAGGGGACAGAGGGAGACATTAGGGGACAGAGGGGACAGAGGGGGACAGGAGGGGACAGAGGGGACAGGAGGGGACAGGAGGGGACAGAGGGGACAGTAGAGGACAGAGGGGACAGGAGGGGACAGAGGGAGACATTAGGGGACAGAGGAGACATTAGGGGACAGAGGGGACAGGAGGGGACAGAGGGAGACAGGAGGGGGACAGAGGGGACAGAGGGAGACATTAGGGGACAGAGGGGACAGTAGGGAGACAGGAGGGGAGACAGGAGGGGAGACAGGAGGGGAGACAGGAGGGGGACAGAGGGGACAGAGGGAGACATTAGGGGACAGAGGGGACAGTAGGGGACAGAGGGGACAGGAGGGGACAGAGGAGACATTAGGGGACAGAGGGGACAGTAGGGGACAGAGGGAGACAGGAGGGGGACAGAGGGGACAGAGAGGAGACATTAGGGGACAGTAGGGAGACAGGAGGGGAGACAGGAGGGGACAGAGGGAGACATTAGGGGACAGAGGGGACAGAGGGGGACAGAGGGGACAGTAGGGGACAGGAGGGGACAGAGGAGACATTAGGGGACAGAGGGAGACAGGAGGGGGACAGAGGGGACAGGAGGGGGACAGAGGAGACAGGAGGGGGACAGAGGGGACAGGAGGGGACAGTAGGGGACAGAGGGAGACAGGAGGGGGACAGAGGGGGACAGAGGAGACATTAGGGGACAGAGGGGACAGGAGGGGGACAGAGGGGACAGAGGAGACAGAGAGGGGACAGAGGGAGACAGAGGGGGACAGAGGGAGACAGAGGGGACAGAGGGGACAGGAGGGGACAGAAGGAGACATTAGGGGACAGAGGGGACAGGAGGGGGACAGAGGGGACAGAGGGGACAGAGGGGACAGGAGGGGACCGAGAGGATGATTTTTGTCATTTATTGCAGTTGTCTGAAATATTAGAAAAGGTCTGTATGAGATGTTTTATTGAATTTAAAATACAAATATATCGTCTGCATGTAGAGCTATTGTCATAAAGACTGTGGGGTCTGGATGTTATCAGGGGTATCAGGGGTTATGATGTTATTGATGCAGTATTTATTTTATAAGGTGTTTTATTTCAGTAACTAGTCTTTGAAATAAGGGTTTAATATTGTAATATTTAATATTGTTTTTGAACATCACAAAGAGACACAAGGCTCAACTGGACTTTAGTGCTTTTTATTGAACGATTATCTTCATTAACAGAAGAACGAAGCAGGATCAGCAGATTTAAAACCAAATGATTTTAAATACTGTGTCTTTGTTAATCTCTGTCTCATTGAACTGAAAAAAAGAGGTTTGATTTTTAACAAACTATTTTAGCAAACATATTTAACCTGTGAAATACTATTTAAATAAAAAATATAAATGTATGACTATCTCAGAGTAAATACTGTCAAACTAATTTTATATTTTTGAAACTTTTAACCTTTAAATGGTTAAATACAATTTGAACGCAGTAGTTTATATTTTTCTGGACATATTTAATTTATTTGAAATCAAACTTTAACCATGATTAGTTTTACTATATTTAAATTATCAACATTCTTTATATGGATTAGTCTATATTCATGAAAATGAATTGTTTTAACCCTATCCTCGACATTGAGCTTGAACAGTGCACAGTAAAGCCCAGGCCTCACACAATGAAGCCGGAACACTTTCTTTTACTGGTGTCTCACACACCTCATTATGATCCTCAATCAATGCAGGGAGCCGCCCTTGAACTAGTGCGCCCTCTGGTGAAAATATTAGAAACTGGTCAAAATAAGGCAAAGATAAAAGCGGTAAAAGCAAGAAGTTGAGGTTTCATCTTTTTGGCAAAGCAAATATTGTCCAGAAGTGTTTGTAGAACTCGGTAAAGTGTGTGTTTTCTGACCAGAACAGAGTTATTAACACTCAGTGTACAATAACTCCTGTTGTTTTAGAGAGTGTCACAAACAGAGAGCAGCGTCTCCAGTGTCCAGCTGTGTGTCTCTGAAGACTGACCGGTCCATGGACCACCCTGTAGACATGATGAAGGAACCAGGAGCTTCACAGAACCTGCTGTAAGTGATGCATTAATGACATTTATATTTAGAAACATTATTATTCTTTAGCTGGTGTACAGTCTGGACAGTCTCTTTTCCTCCAGCTGTCAGAGCAGCTTTACCCTGCATCTATTCACAAAACATTCAACACTCAGGAATGGGTGTCCCTCGAAGCTCCAGAGCGTATGAACAGGGGCCCAGGCACTTAGCATCAAACAGTTCATAAAAAATACAAAACTCACTAAATCTAATTTATGACAAAACCCTAAAACATCCTCAATCAATTCAAAGATAGAATATGAGTGACCTTTGACCGATCAGACACTAGTACAGGACATATACACACATTCAACTGTTACAAAAGCTTCACTTAATTAGAAAGCCTCGTCCTTCCCTCGTGTTGTGGCCATGAGAGCGAAGCACTGTAAATTTAAACGAGTTCTAAGTTTGTGGATTTGACTGAAAACTACATCGTACATCATACATGCATTTTAACAAGTGTTGTAGCTTCAGAAGCTTGTGAGTCAGGTCAGACGGAGCCTTTAGCTTTGTCCACAGTATTGCTAGAGTTTTCTTCTGTAAGAGCTGCAGTTTTTCTAGGTCGCTTGGTCATGTGTTGCTGGTACGATTCCCGCTAAACTAAAGGGACCTTTTCCATAAATTCAACCAAAACAAAGTGTAAGGCAACACAGATCTGTTTCTTAATTAAACAGACGATAAAGCTCCAACTGTCTTTTTAAAATAAGAATCGAAGGAGAACATTAACGACGGTGATGTGTCGGCCAAAACAAAAGAGCCAAACAAGCCGAGCCAGCCCGCCATTAGACTTTTCGGTTTCTATTTAAGTTAAATATAACAAAATTAGTTTTATTAATATATAAAGATTACCACATTTAAACCAACTGTCCACTTTTACCTGTTCCTCATTTATAAGATTTTAAAGACGTTTCAAATTTTTTTGTGACAAGAATAAATTTGTCAGAAAAATCTGAAAATATTAGGGGTGTTTGTAGGATATTTGAGAATTTCACAAAATCATTTAAGTAAGATAAAAATGAAATGATAAAACAGATATATACACTGATAGACACGGTGAGATATAAACTGAAGTCAGAAATAGATTATATTATAGAAGTAATTTTAGATGGATATGTGCTATAAACATAAAACACAACAATAATTACTATAAACAGAATTGTATGGATGGATATATACAATGATAGGTAAGGCTATGGTGAGCAGTAGTGTAATAGTTATAGTGCAGATAATAACAGTAGTGCACTAGTTATAGTGCAGATAATAACAGTAGTGCACTAGTTATAGAGCAGATAATAACAGTAGTGCAGTAGTTATAGTGCAGATAATAACAGTAGTGTAATAGTTATAGTGCAGATAATAACAGTAGTTATAGTGCAGATAATAACAGTAGTGCAGTAGTTATAGTGCAGATAATAACAGTAGTGCTGTAGTTATAGTGCAGATAATAACAGTAGTGCAGTAGTTATAGTGCAGATAATAACAGTAGTGTAATAGTTATAGTGCAGATAATATCAGTAGTGCAGTAGTTATAGTGCAGATAATAACAGTAGTGCAGTAGTTATAGTGCAGATAATAACAGTAGTGCAGTAGTTATAGTGCAGATAATAACAGTAGTGCAGTAGTTATAGTGCAGATAATAACAGTAGTGCACTAGTTATAGTGCAGATAATAACAGTAGTGCAGTAGTTATAATGCAGATAATAACAGTAGTGTAATAGTTATAGTGCAGATAATAACAGTAGTTATAGTGCAGATAATAACAGTAGTGCAGTAGTTATAGTGCAGATAATAACAGTAGTGCTGTAGTTATAGTGCAGATAATAACAGTAGTGTAATAGTTATAGTGCAGATAATAACATTAGTGCTGTAGTTATAGTGCAGATAATAACAGTAGTGCAGTAGTTATAGTGCAGATAATAACATTAGTGCTGTAGTTATAGTGCAGATAATAACAGTAGTGCAGTAGTTATAGTGCAGATAATAACAGTAGTGCAGTAGTTATTGTGCAGATAATAACAGTAGTGTAATAGTTATAGTGCAGATAATATCAGTAGTGCAGTAGTTATAGTGCAGATAATAACAGTAGTGCAGTAGTTATAGTGCAGATAATAACAGTAGTGCACTAGTTATAGTGCAGATAATAACAGTAGTGCACTAGTTATAGAGCAGATAATAACAGTAGTGCAGTAGTTATAGTGCAGATAATAACAGTAGTGTAATAGTTATAGTGCAGATAATAACAGTAGTTATAGTGCAGATAATAACAGTAGTGCAGTAGTTATAGTGCAGATAATAACAGTAGTGCAGTAGTTATAGTGCAGATAATAACAGTAGTGCAGTAGTTATTGTGCAGATAATAACAGTAGTGTAATAGTTATAGTGCAGATAATAACATTAGTGCTGTAGTTATAGTGCAGATAATAACAGTAGTGTAATAGTTATAGTGCAGATAATAACATTAGTGCTGTAGTTATAGTGCAGATAATAACATTAGTGCTGTAGTTATAGTGCAGATAATATCAGTAGTGCAGTAGTTATAGTGCAGATAATAACAGTAGTGTAATAGTTATAGTGCAGATAATAAGAGTAGTGCAGTAGTTATAGTGCAGATAATAACAGTAGTGCAATAGTTATAGTGCAGATAATAACAGTAGTGCAGTAGTTATAGTGCAGATAATAACAGTAGTGCAGTAGTTATTGTGCAGATAATAACAGTAGTTATAGTGCAGATAATAACAGTAGTGCAGTAGTTATTGTGCAGATAATAACAGTAGTTATAGTGCAGATAATAACAGTAGTGCTGTAGTTATTGTGCAGATAATATCAGTAGTGCAGTAGTTATAGTGCAGATAATAACAGTAGTGCAATAGTTATAGTGCAGATAATAACAGTAGTGCAGTAGTTATTGTGCAGATAATAACAGTAGTTATAGTGCAGATAATTACAGTAGTGCAGTAGTTATAGTGCAGATAATAACAGTAGTGTAATAGTTATAGTGCAGATAATAACAGTAGTGCAGTAGTTATAGTGCAGATAATAACAGTTGTGCAGTAGTTATAGTGCAGATAATAACAGTAGTGCAGTAGTTATTGTGCAGATAATAACAGTAGTTATAGTGCAGATAATAACAGTAGTGCAGTAGTTATAGTGCAGATAATAACAGTAGTTATAGTGCAGATAATAACAGTAGTGCAGTAGTTATAGTGCAGATAATAACAGTAGTGCAGTAGTTATAGTGCAGATAATAACAGTAGTGCAGTAGTTATAGTGCAGATAATAACAGTAGTGCAGTAGTTATAGTGCAGATAATAAGAGTAGTGCAGTAGTTATAGTGCAGATAATAACAGTTGTGCAGTAGTTATAGTGCAGATAATAACAGTAGTTATAGTGCAGATAATAACAGTAGTGCAGTAGTTATAGTGCAGATAATAACAGTAGTGCAGTAGTTATAGTGCAGATAATAACAGTAGTGCAGTAGTTATTGTGCAGATAATAACAGTAGTGCAGTAGTTATAGTGCAGATAATAACAGTAGTGCAGTAGTTATTGTGCAGATAATAACAGTAGTGCAGTAGTTATAGTGCAGATAATTACAGTAGTGCAGTAGTTATAGAGCAGATAATAACAGTAGTGCTGTAGTTATAGTGCAGATAATAACAGTAGTGCAGTAGTTATTGTGCAGATAATAACAGTAGTGCAGTAGTTATTGTGCAGATAATATCAGTAGTGCAGTAGTTATAGTGCAGATAATAACAGTAGTGCAGTAGTTATAGTGCAGATAATAACAGTAGTGCAGTAGTTATAGTGCAGATAATAATAGTAGTGCAGTAGTTATTGTGCAGATAATTACAGTAGTGCAGTAGTTATTGTGCAGATAATAACAGTAGTGCAATAGTTATAGTGCAGATAATAACAGTAGTGCAGTAGTTATAGTGCAGATAATAACATTAGTTATAGTGCAGATAATAACAGTTGTGCAGTAGTTATAGTGCAGATAATAACAGTAGTGCAGTAGTTATAGTGCAGATAACAGTAGTTATAGTGCAGATAATAACAGTAGTGCAGTAGTTATAGTGCAGATAATAACAGTAGTGTAGTGAATATGGTCGTATTAATAATTAATATGAATATTAATTATGAAAATTAATAATTAATATTTTGCTTATCAAAATATTAATTTCTTTCGGGGCACCACTCTAGTTTTGAACAGATCCAGAGAAACTGTTTAGCCTAGTCTCATTAATCTAAAGGTAGTAAATTCTTCTCGTTTTCGAAAGTTCTCAATTAAACAATGAAACATTAAATGTCTTTATGGGGTTTTATTAAAGATTATAAAGTTAAACAGTGAATAATGACAGGGAAATGACACAAAGGAATAGTTATTGACACATAAATGGGTAAATCAAAGAACGATAAACTTGCTTTCAGAGGATTTTGTGAAACAAAAGGAATTATTGATTATTGATTCTATTATTAAAGGGGATTTTACGGAGCGTTTAGGGGTTTGATGACAGTTTCTGAGGCCAAGGCTGTTGTTTTAGACAGTTTAGACGCCAAACTTGTGTAACGCTTAGACTCACCCTGGGGTAGTATTCGGTCTCAGGTCTTAGCGACTAGGACTCCAGAGGGGTTCTGCAGAACCCTGTCGCATCCGGTGACTTTTGTCGCCTCCAGGATGGCCTGCTGTTTCCACTCTCCAGAGGGGCCGCCGTGAGGCCCGGAGATTCAAAAGCCTCTCGTTACTGTCACAACTAGCCAAGCCTTTTAGCATCAGCGTCGTACGAGTAGAATTGAGTCTTTCAAAGTTGTTGTGAAGTCCACTGGAGAAGGTTTAGCGGCTGTGTTGCTGGCTTAAACTTGCTCGAGAAAGCTAGATTTTAGTCAAGCTAACTCTTTAGCAGGCAGGAAATCTTCAAAAATAAAAGCGAGGCAACTTCCTTTTGTTCGCAGGCTGGCAGGAAGTAAGCTACTTTGAGCAGCGGTGTGAAGGAAAAACTTTAGCGTGGCAAGCTAAACTTGCAGGCTTTAAAGTACAAATAAAATTTACTCGTTACACGAGGTCCGAGCTTGTGAGAGTTTAGGGCCTACGGCCCTGAACGGACAAGAGGTCCAGTGCGAAGTAAAGACGAGACGAAGAGTAGAGAGAGAAGCCGAGTGTTTTTGGCTGTGCGCCAGTTTTAACACCTCTGGACGGGGTGTGTCTTACGGAGGAAGGCATTGCTTTGGGGGGGAGTTTAAATGTTTAACTGAGTCTTAAACATTCCTTTGTTTCACCCTATTTTCCTTGGTTTTCGTAAAACACACAAAAACATTCGTACTTGCAGGATTATGCAAAGAAACATTTGTCAGACTTATTATAAAAACTTATATTCATTACATTTTATTAACATAAAAAACGTAACTCTGTAGAAATGGAATAAGGAATTAGTTGCCTTGTAAAACTCTGCATCCTGAAACAAACAGTATAATTGTTAGTACATTCACAATCTTTCTAAGTAATAAAATAACAAAATGTCCTTTAATGAAATAACACCAAATGTCCTTCTTGAGTGCAGAGTCATTTGTCCAGTTAAACCAAAAGGGGTAGTGTTTGACCATGCCTGAATGACTATGATCAAAGACATTTTCAACTGTCAATCAGGATTAGAATAAAGTGTTCTCGAGAAAGCTGGATGGACACCTTATCTACAGGATTTACGGCCTTCTGACAGTGGCGTCTATAGTCTGGATCTCTCCATGAGCCTTTGACCTGATTGGTCTTTGGTGCTGGTTGGACCTAGGTCCCGGCTTTTTATGAAAACAAACAAAATCGTTAATTATAAGTCCTGAAGACTGGTTCAGTCTTATCCAAGCAAGAAACATCTGTGAATAGTTAAAAGGCCACGTTGGTGTCCTTTTATCTGAAAGAAAACGGGTTAGCATGTCTTCTTCTCAAGATTTACATCCACGGCCTGTCTCTGGAGGCCGATGGTGAAACAGTTGTTAATCTTGAAGACCCTTAGTGAAACAGTTTGGAGGTCTGTAAGTGATTGAATAAATGTTATAATCCATGTGGCGTTCTGGAGGCTGATCTGCTACAGTCCCCTTTCGACACGAAGCTGGTTCCACAAGTTTCCGTGTCGACATCCTTGCAGACCAGGAGTAAGCCACACGTTAAACACATAGTTTGGCGTCATAACAGGTGTAATGATGCAAACGTGATCAAAGGAAATGTATACAAGTGTAAAGGGGCTTTACTTGGTTTGTATTATATCCTTTGCTAATGGAGATAGGTTAAGTTTATCACTTCAAGGAAGGACTTATTGGGAACAAAGAAATGAGAGAGCTGTCTCAATTTAGTTTGTTTAAAGTTTAGGGAGTTGTTTATAATAAAACAAAATACATTAGGAGGATCATCACTTGGAGGGACTTTGCATGCATTTAGGGACAAGGACAAACGTAGTGATTATATAAAGGGACATAATGGTTATGCGTGATCCTTCAAAGAATTCTTCTCATTGCTAGGCTGTCCACCGAGGAGCTGATGTCTATGAGCGTGTCATTTATCAGCAAGGCGACCATTTGAGTGTGTGTATGGTCTACAGTTTGGTTTGGTTGGTTTTAGAGTCTCACTGTGAGTGTTTACCACTGACAGTGTCTTTCGCGTTTTTAACCGTTTGGAGTTGCTGCTGTTACTCCGAGACTTGTCTATTACAGTGGAAATGTTAGCGGTATTCGCAGAGCACCGAGGTTACGCAAGGTACACACAGCGGCGGTTGCAACGAGAATTGATTCATTGACAGAGAAAACTAGAGTTATCAGTTACAGTTATTGAATTACTCACAGTTACCACTGAAAGGTGAAAAGAGTTAGGAAATCAGAGTTAGAGAGAGGTTAGTTGTTAGTGGTTACTGCGAGCTAAGGGATCTGTTTGAGACTACTTGGGAGCGTGAATGTCCCCTGTAGATCCCATGGGGGTTTTGTGCAACTTTATCTGGTTGCGGTGTATCCACTTGAGAGTGGGTTCCTTTCTCCCTTTGGTGATCTTTATCTGATACACCACCGGGAATAGTTTGTTGACACTGGTGTACGGTCTCGCCCAACGCGAGAGGAATTTCAGCGTCAGTCGGTTGGTACCACCTCTTGTTTGTCCAGTGAGTTGGCTGAACCTGTAGTACCACACTTTGTCTCCCACCTGTAGTTTGTCCCTAGATGACTTTTGGTCATAATAGGCCTTACGTCCTTCTGCACTTTTGCCTAGTTTTTCCTGGGCAAAGGCGAAGGTGGTTCTCAGGTGTGCCTGGAGATCAGCCATGTACTGGTGTGTGGTATAGGCCGTGGCGATGTTAGCCTCTCCTGGCTGGTACAGTAAGTGTAGGGGAAGCGTCATCTGCCTACCGGTCATGAGCTCAAACGGGGAGACTCCGGTCGCCGTGTGTGGCGTGGCTCTGATAGCCATGAGGACCAAGGGCATTTTGACGTCCCAGTCTCGGTGATTGGATGCGACATATTTCTTTAGGATGTCGATCACCGTTCGGTTTGCTCTTTCTACTTGGCCTGAGGACTGGGGGTAGTGGCTGACATGGAAGTTCGCTTTCACTCCCATGGTTTGCCACAGTTGTCCCATCACCTCGGCGGTGAAGTGAGTACCACGGTCAGAATCGACCTTAAAAGGTAAGCGAATCTGGAGAACACGTGGTTCATGAGTAGAAAGGCTGTTGTCTGTGCCGTGTCGTTTGGGGCTGGAAGTCCTTCCACCTCTTTAGTGACGGCACAGGTGACCATTAGGATGTATTTGTTGCCCCTTGTTGATTTAGTCAGGGGTCCCATCCAATCGATTTGGAGGTCATACCATGGAAAAGAAATGCCCCTTCTTTGTAAGGGTGCACGATGGAGTGGTCTTGTTGGTTGAAATTGGCAGCATACTAGGCAGCCTTTGATGTATTCTGCCACGTCCATTTGCATATGTGGCCAGTATGCCACTTGTTGGAGTGCCTGGTGTGTTGCGCGAACACCTCTGTGGCCTGCTACAGGAGCGTCATGTGCGTGCGTTAGCATGACCCCCTTAGGCTCTGAGGCACTACGACGCAGGTGAAGTGAGGGTGTCAGAGGCGTGAACAAGCAAGCCATGATGCAGGTGGAGTTGAGCGCGCACCGCCCATAGCTTTTTAAGATATGCGTCAGCCGAAAAGTCAGTGTCTACGATGGGGTTAGACACCGGGTCTGAAAGGTAAAGCATAAGTTTGTGGATTGCCGAGTCCGCTGCTTGAAGGGCAACGAGGCCGGAACCAGTGAAAGAAAGAGAGGAAGTTGATGGGTCTGCAGGGGTCAGAGCCGAGGCACCGGTTGCGGTTGCCTTAGATCGGGTAACCAGACAGACAGAATGGGTGGGTTGGGTGGGAAGGGGTCGATTATCGACGGTTCTGGCTGGAAATGCCAGAGCGTGCCGTCAAGAGCCCCTTGTTTTGCCATGAGGTCTGCCTGATCGTTCAGGTCTTTGTCTGTATCGAGGAGAGCAGGGAGCCTGTCTGTACAACCATTACCTCCGCATCAGCCAGATCGACCCTGCAGATAGTCGGTATCGACCACAAGTGAGGGGTATATGGCGATTGCTCTGGAAGGTTTCGTGTAGACAACTCCGGTCTCCTGTTGTTCAGTCGCGAGTGAGTGTGGCATACGTCCTATGACTGGGATTCTGAGTTCACAGTCATGGAACCTAGTGTCAATCAGCCAGCCGAGAGGGGTGGCCTTTGGGACGAAGATGGTATTGGCAGTAGGATTCTGCACTAACACGTGTGTTGATCGAGTCGAGCTCGACCAGGGGTGTTGCCTGGACAGACAAGCCTAACTCAACGAACAGAGGAGACGGTTGGAAGAACGCTTGTGAAGAGTTAACTTGTTGTCCTGGAAACGCTTTCAGGCGTATGTCCATGATGTTACGCGGCGGTATCGTGAGATGGCAGTGTCGTTACTTACCTGACACACGCCGGGGATCGTTTGACCCGATCTCAAGTTTCCTTTGGTCAGTGAAAGTGATTCTTTACGCTCCAGTCAGGGACCAGAGAACGTTGTTAATGGTGTCGACTTGTGCGTCGAGTCTGACTAGCATGTCAGCCCCAATGTACACTGAATGTGAGAGATTAGGGATGACAGCAAGCGTGTGGGTCAGTTCTCTTTTGTTCCATCGCACGATGGCAGAGCATAGACCGATGGCGGTTAACGCATGAGTCGGTGTGGGGTTAGCAGGGAACCTAGTGCGCTTCTTTATGAAGGTCAGGCACGGGTTTATCTGCGTTAGAGTGTTAAACAGCTCCTGGCTGATGGCAGATTTGTCAGCCCATAAGGCCATCACGACATTGTCGACTGGAGTTGCTTCCAGTGAGATGCCATTGACGATTTGGGGTGTCATCGCTAAAGGGTCCTTCAGCGTGCACAGGAAGTTGTCACGCAATGTAAAGGGGTTTGGTTCGCACCGAGGTTGCATGGTCGTTGTACCAGCGGTGTCGGTGGCTACCCTGTCGATTGGTGATTCCCTGTCAATCGCATTGCACTGAGATTCATTCAGTAAGATTGGAAGTGGTTCTCTTGGGCCCAAATCTTCAGCTGCTTGAAGTCGATCAGTGGTTCAAGCGATTGAGGATGTCTTTTCCAATCAGAAGTGGGGACGTTGTCAAGGTGGGACACGTACACTGGGTGTATCAGTGTCATTGGTCCGATGGTCAGTTGGACTAAGGCTATCTCGTTGATAATCGTCCGATCATCAGAGTAAGGCCTTATTTCTAGAAAGCACGGGTGGGACTTCAAGTCCCTATGGGATCTTCTCGCTATAGCCTGGAGTGATCTGAACAGGTTGCCTGAAATTAGGCTGATGTCAGCGGCTGTGTCGAGAAGTGCTTCGTCAAGTGGTCTTCTAACAAGACAGAGAGATAAAGCTTTCGAGCTACTCCTTTTCAGTTAGGTGACCCAGAAATTGGTGAAAGGGTGTTTCACATTCGATAGTCGTGGCGTGGTCATGGCACAGCCCGGCTTGGGTTCACTTGGACGGCGTTAGACGGACTGAGGTATTTGTGATCTGAATCACTTCCTCCGTGTTGTCCATGCTAGGGTCCTGGACAATGTCATTGAGTGGCTCTGGGTCGCAAGAGCATAAGAACAGGTCTGGGAGACGTTCATTCCCTTCAGTAGACTCTGTATTTTCGTTGCGTGTTAAGTCGGCTTGGATTGGTTGAGACTGTTTCTGAATCGGGGCCTTAGAGGCCTCCACCGTATACAGCTCAGCCTTGTCCTTGGACTTTTCGCGCATTTGTTTGAGTATGCGTTCTATGACCTGAGCCTCCTCTGTAGTCAGATTCCTGTCGCTCATGGGGTTTCCCACACGATTAGTCTGAGTTTCAGGGGCTCGGTCCCTTGCATAATTTTGTCGTTCGACAGGTGGGCTACCTGATGATCGTTGGTCTTGGGACCGACGATAATGGTTTCTCCTGTCGTCGCAGTTTTGATAGGACCCCCCTTGGTTACGGTTTGGATTGGTTCGAAATTTATTTTCGAACCGAGGTTTCAATTGAGGGCCCTGGTCTTTGAACTTACGTTCAGGCCAGGTCGGGTGTTGACCTGGCTCTCTTTTGTGTGGTCGAGGTCCCTCTTTCCTGTCTGGAAAGCGGGAGGCTCCTGGGCCACTTGGATTGGAGGTCGGTGCTCCTTCGAGCGCTAGACTCCGATCTACGATGATGAGTGTCTGGCTTTTGGCGTTTAGTCTGCCTCAGCATCTGTTTAGTAAATGCCCGCATTGCCAGCTCGCGGTTGGCGGCTGGTCTGCGCTTGTGGGCATGCAGAAACGCCAAGATGATGGCTGGTAGTTGGATGGAGGTTTTGCACAAAGAGGGCTTTGAAGTTTTTATCCTCCTCCATGTTTGGTTCATTGAGTGGACCGAAATAAGCTTTGCGTGAGCCGATGATAGTATAGCTGTGGGGACTCTGGCCGTGCCTGTTTGATCATTAGGGCGGCAGTCAGACCCACATTTACCGTAACGTCTGAGAATTCCACCCTGAGAGACTGACTAAGGAGATCAAAGTCAGCTTGGACCTCAGGAGGTTGACGTTCGATGAAGCTACTAACATCTCTGTTTGATGTTAGTTTTATCAGAAAGATTTTGTCCGGCAGTAACATTGGGTATTCTTTGTAGGTAGAATTCAATGTCGCGAAGATAAGCACTCACGTCATGAGACGCTCCTTGATGGGGCTCAAAGCGAGTGATATGACGCGCGATTTTGTCAAAGTCTCTGTTAGTGGGACCGTAGTCCAGATGTCTCTGTTTCAAAGCTGGTTGTGGGACAAAGTCCGGTTGCCTACCTGTGGAAGCTGGCGGAAAGACGGCCGGGCTCGGCACCGGTTGGTCCTCTTTCCGTTGCGTCCAATCGAGGCGGTAGGGGTCGAGAAATTTGATTAGTTAGTGAGGTAGCTCCCTCCTGGGAGTTTTCCTTTGGTTTAACAGGTTGGTATGCCGGTGTAACCAGCACTTGGTTCGAAGTGCTTTTAAACTCCGTTTTGTTACCTGGTTGTATCTGGGCGGCTTCTGTTAAGCGCGCCTGAAGTTGTTTGATAAGCTGGTGGTCGTCGCTTTGTTGAGTAAGGGCTTTGACCTGTGCTCTCAGGGACTCTTTCCACTCAGCTTCCTGTGACAGCATATTTGCGGACAGTTGTGCATTTTCGCCTGCTTTGATGAGTTCCTTCATCATAGCATTGTACTCGTTGCGTTGAATGCTGAGCTCGCGTTCTGCTACGTCGCGAGCAGACCTTGTGTCGCTCAGCTCGCTCTTTAGGTCACTGAGGGTTTCCTCAGTTTTATGGAGTTTTGTGTAACTCCTCAAATTCCAGGTCCTCCCTTTGGAGAGTTTGGACTAGAGTCTGCAGCTCTTGTGTTTGTTTTTCAGAATTCTCCAGGGCTCCTTGGGTCAGCTGGAGTTCCTGATCCAATGTCTTGATATCGCGTTGGAAGCGGGCGAGGTACTGTTTCCGGACCTGGATTTTCTCGTGGCTGCGTGCCAGGAGATCCTTGGCTTGTTTCTGCTGCGCGCATAACAATAGCCATTTGACCTAACAGCTTGGTTAGATCTTTGTCTTTTGGCTTAGAGGTTAGCGCAATGCTAATCAAGGAGCTAAGAACTGAATCTAGCTCGTTGGGAGGTGTGGTCTGAATCTCGTCAACATATTGGGGTAGCACCTGTTCTGTTAAATCATTTAGAGCTGAGTCTAAGTGATCCAGAAGCTTGATGGGACTACCAGAACCTGTAGACTGTGAGTCAGACTTGTTGAGAAATGGGGTTTCTCTGAGAAAGTGAGTTATTGTTAGATTACGTTTTAACTGCAAGGAGAGAGTTACTACTTGTGGAGTGTTACGAAGAAGGCGTAAAACTCAAGCAGACTGTAAAAGGATTTTGAAAATCTGAGTAAAAGTGTAAATAATAAAAAAAAATAATAAAGGAATAAAAATTAAAGTTAACATTTTATTTTATTTAAAATAAAATAAAATTCTAATTAAATTAAAATAAAAGGGGTATTAAGTCAAATAAGTCAGATTGAAAGTAATAAAAGAAGGAATTGTTGAAGTGAAAGTTAGTATAAAGTCTATTTGTGAGTGAAATGACCTTATGTGAGTATTAACAGTGACTATTTAGCAATAGCCTAGTGGTGTGAACGTTAATGAGGGTTGACAGTGCTGGGATGCTGCTGTGTTAATCTGTAAAATTAACAGTGCAGAATCAGTGGGTTTAATCTAACAATTCATGCAGGTAATCAGCTTTTAAATTACAGCTATGACAAAATTGCAGGGTTAAGTCTGTTCAGACGTAACAGCAGGGTTGTCGTAGTGTTAGTAAGCTGTTAGCGTTAGCATTCCAATTTGACAAATCCTGGGTAGATAGGAAAGTCACAAAAGCAGTCTTAAATTGTTAATCAAGACAAATTAATCAATCAAATTAAATGCAGGGTTAGCATCAAAGATTTTCCAAAAGCAGATGCAATGCAGGTTTGTGCATTAATAAAAAAAAAAAAAAACAGGCATTAACAACAATCAAAAACAGCTTAATAGCAGTTCAGCAGGTGTTAATACAGAGAGTAATTCACTTTTTATGTTAATTCAATCAGGCATTTCAGTGTCAATGAAAGCTTAAATTACTCAGGTGTCAAGTTCTTAAACTTGAATTAGTCACTATTGAGGAAAAAGGTGTAATTCCGTTGAGTGACCACCAGAGAGAGACGAGAGCTCCTCTCAGATTTCGTGACTCCTCTTCCACTAGGGGCAGTAGAAACTTGTGTCTGTGGTTTTACTACTTCCTTCCGCTAGAGGGCGATAGAGACTCTCGTGAGTCAGTGGTTTTACCACTCCTTTCCGCTAGGGGGCGATAGAGACTCTCGTGAGTCTCCGGCTTCCGGAGTGAAGTCTCCGGCACGCCCCTTTGATGGTGCTGGTAAAAAGTTTGTTTGCTCCAGTCAGAGACTGACTTGGGACGCGTCTACAACTTGTTAAACCCGCGGTTTAAACACAGCAGCGCTTTATACAAGACCACGTTTTAAACACAAGCACATTTACCACAGCAGGATCAAACCACGTTTTTAGACAAAACGCACGGCAGCCCACGTGGCTTTTAGGGGGAGGGTTTTCACAGTTAGCTAGGCTGTGAAGGCCTCCAGCAAAATACACCCAGGCTCATAAGCCTTAGGCAAGACAAGTTTTCTTATAAATTCGTGTAACGCGGCAATTTTTTTTTCCAACTTGTGAGAGACAATTTTAACTTAACTCTGGCGTAGCACAGCAATTAGCTTTTGTCTCGGGCCCATATAAGTTACACACTTTGGCTCGTGTGTTTAACATGCATGCAATTTGCAGAGTCTCTAAGCTTTGTAACAGACTCTAAGCAACTTTTAACAAGTACTTGATTAATGCTCTGGCCATAAATGTACGTACAATACTAATTGTAATTCAAAACAATATCAGTCCAGCTGGTACGATTTGAATTAGCACTTAAACAAACAAAAGCACAACTCTCACACACACACACGCACGCGTTAAACGCATTGCTAAGCAAGAGCACAACAGATGCACAGCTTTCAATGGACAGCAATTTTGTAAAGACTTTGGATATTGAGTGATTCTAATGTTTAATCAAGAAAATTCTTCCGAGGCTCACGCGGGCGCCAAAAAAATAATACTGTAGTGAATATGGTCGTATTAATAATTAATATGAATATTAATTATGAATAATTAATATTTTGCTTATCAAAATATTAATTTCTTTCGGGCACCACTCTAGTTTTGAACAGATCCAGAGAAACTGTTTAGCCTAGTCTCATTAATCTAAAGGTAGTAAATTCTTCTCGTTTTGAAAGTTCTCAATTAAACAATGAAACATTAAATGTCTTTATGGGGTTTTATTAAAGATTATAAAGTTAAACAGTGAATAATGACAGGAAATGACACAAAGGAATAGTTATTGACACATAAATGGGTAAATCAAAGAACGATAAACTTGCTTTCAGAGGATTTTGTGAAACAAAAGGAATTATTGATTATTGATTCTATTATTAACTGAGGGATTTTACGGAGCGTTTAGGGGTTTGATGACAGTTTCTGAGGCCAAGGCTGTTGTTTTAGACAGTTTAGACGCCAAACTTGTGTAACGTTTAGACTCACCCTGGGGTAGTATTCGGTCTCAGGTCTTAGCGACTAGGACTCCAGAGGTTCTGCAGAACCCTGTCGCATCCGGTGACTTTTCGCCTCCAGGATGGCCTGCTGTTTCCACTCTCCAGAGGGGCCGCCAGGCCCGGAGATTCAAAAGCCTCGTTACTGTCACAACTAGCCAAGCCTTTTAGCATCAGCGTGTACACCGAGTAGAATTGAGTCTTTCAAAGTTGTTGTGAAGTCCACTGGAGAAGGTTTAGCGGCTGTGTTGCTGGCTTAAACTTGCTCGAGAAAGCTAGATTTTAGTCAAGCTAACTCTTTAGCAGGCAGGAAATCTTCAAAAATAAAGCGAGGCAACTTCCTTTGTGTTAGGCTGGCAGGAAGTAAGCTACTTTGAGCAGCGGTGTGAAGGAAAAACTTTAGCGTGGCAAGCTAAACTTGCAGGCTTTAAAGTACAAATAAAATTTACTCGTTACACGAGGTCCGGAGCTTGTGAGAGTTTGAGGCCTACGGCCCTGAACGGACAAGAGGTCCAGTGCGAAGTAAAGACGAGGACGAAGAGTAGAGAGAGAAGCCGAGTGTTTTTGGCTGTGCGCCAGTTTTAACACCTCTGGACGGGGTGTGTCTTACGCAGAGAAAGGCATTGCTTTGGGGAGTTTAAATGTTTAACTGAGTCTTAAACATTCCTTTGTTTCACCCTATTTTCCTTGGTTTTCGAAAACACAAAAACATTCGACTTGCAGGATTATGCAAAGAAACATTTGTCAGACTTATTATAAAAACTTATATTCATTACATTTTATTAACATAAAACGTAACTCTGTAGAAATGGAATAAGGAATTAGTTGCCTTGTAAAACTCTGCATCCTGAAACAAACAGTATAATTGTTAGTACATTCACAATCTTTCTAAGTAATAAAATAACAAAATGTCCTTTAATGAAATAACACCAAATGTCCTTCTTGAGTGCAGAGTCATTTGTCCAGTTAAACCAAAAGGGGTAGTGTTTGACCATGCCTGAATGACTATGATCAAAGACATTTTCAACTGTCAATCAGGATTAGAATAAAGTGTTCTCGAGAAAGCTGGATGGACACCTTATCTACAGGATTTACGGCCTTCTGACAGTGGCGTCTATAGCGTCTGGATCTCTCCATGAGCCTTTGACCTGATTGGTCTTTGGTGCTGGTTGGACCTAGGTCCCGGCTTTTATGAAAACAAACAAAATCGTTAATTATAAGTCCTGAAGACTGGTTCAGTCTTATCCAAGCAAGAAACATCTGTGAATAGTTAAAAAGGCCACGTTGGTGTCCTTTTATCTGAAAGAAAACGGGTTAGCATGTCTTCTTCTCAAGATTTACATCCACGGCCTGTCTCTGAAGGCCGATGGTGAAACAGTTGTTAATCTTGAAGACCCTTAGTGAAACAGTTTGGAGGTCTGTAAGTGATTGAATAAATGTTATAATCCATGTGGCGTTCTGGAGGCTGATCTGCTACAGTAGTTATAGTGCAGATAATATCAGTAGTGCAGTAGTTATAGTGCAGATAATAACAGTAGTGCAATAGTTATAGTGCAGATAATAACAGTAGTGCAATAGTTATAGTGCAGATAATAACAGTAGTGCAATAGTTATAGTGCAGATAATAACAGTAGTGCAGTAGTTATAGTGCAGATAATAACAGTAGTGCAGTAGTTATAGTGCAGATAATTACAGTAGTGCAGTAGTTATAGTGCAGATAATAACAGTAGTGCAGTAGTTATTGTGCAGATAATAACAGTAGTTATAGTGCAGATAATAACAGTAGTGCAGTAGTTATAGTGCAGATAATAACAGTAGTGCAGTAGTTATTGTGCAGATAATAACAGTAGTGCAGTAGTTATAGTGCAGATAATAACAGTAGTGTAATAGTTATAGTGCAGATAATAACAGTAGTTATTGTGCAGATAATAACAGTAGTGCAGTAGTTATTGTGCAGATAATAACAGTAGTGCAGTAGTTATAGTGCAGATAATAACAGTAGTGCAATAGTTATAGTGCAGATAATAACAGTAGTGCAATAGTTATAGTGCAGATAATAACAGTAGTGCAATAGTTATAGTGCAGATAATAACAGTAGTTATAGTGCAGATAATAACAGTAGTGCAATAGTTATAGTGCAGATAATAACAGTAGTGTAATAGTTATAGTGCAGATAATAACAGTAGTGCAGTAGTTATAGTGCAGATAATAACAGTAGTGCAGTAGTTATTGTGCAGATAATAACAGTAGAGCAGTAGTTATAGTGCAGATAATAACAGTAGTGCAATAGTTATAGTGCAGATAATAACAGTAGTGCAATAGTTATAGTGCAGATAATAACAGTAGTGCAATAGTTATAGTGCAGATAATAACAGTAGTGCAGTAGTTATTGTGCAGATAATAACAGTAGTGCAGTAGTTATAGTGCAGATAATAACAGTAGTGCAGTAGTTATTGTGCAGATAATAACAGTAGTGCAGTAGTTATAGTGCAGATAATAACAGTAGTGCAGTAGTTATTGTGCAGATAATAAGAGTAGTGCAATAGTTATAGTGCAGATAATAACAGTAGTGCAGTAGTTATAGTGCAGATAATAACAGTTGTGCAGTAGTTATAGTGCAGATAATGACAGTAGTGCAGTAGTTATAGTGCAGATAATAACATTAGTGCTGTAGTTATTGTGCAGATAATAACAGTAGTGCAGTAGTTATAGTGCAGATAATAACAGTAGTTATAGTGCAGATAATAACAGTAGTGCAGTAGTTATAGTGCAGATAATAACAGTAGTGCAGTAGTTATTGTGCAGATAATAACAGTAGTGCAGTAGTTATAGTGCAGATAATGACAGTAGTGCAGTAGTTATAGTGCAGATAATAACATTAGTGCTGTAGTTATTGTGCAGATAATAACAGTAGTGCAATAGTTATAGTGCAGATAATAACAGTAGTGCAGTAGTTATAGTGCAGATAATAACAGTAGTTATAGTGCAGATAATAACAGTAGTGCAGTAGTTATAGTGCAGATAATAACAGTAGTGCAGTAGTTATTGTGCAGATAATAACAGTAGTGCAGTAGTTATAGTGCAGATAATAACAGTAGTGCAATAGTTATAGTGCAGATAATAACAGTAGTGCAATAGTTATAGTGCAGATAATAACAGTAGTGCAATAGTTATAGTGCAGATAATAACAGTAGTGCAATAGTTATAGTGCAGATAATAACAGTAGTGCAATAGTTATAGTGCAGATAATAACAGTTGTGCAGTAGTTATAGTGCAGATAATAACAGTAGTGCAGTAGTTATAGTGCAGATAATAACAGTAGTGCAGTAGTTATTGTGCAGATAATAACAGTAGTGCAGTAGTTATAGTGCAGATAATAACAGTAGTGCAGTAGTTATTGTGCAGATAATAAGAGTAGTGCAATAGTTATAGTGCAGATAATAACAGTAGTGCAGTAGTTATAGTGCAGATAATAATAGTAGTGCAGTAGTTATTGTGCAGATAATTACAGTAGTGCAGTAGTTATTGTGCAGATAATAACAGTAGTGCAATAGTTATAGTGCAGATAATAACAGTAGTGCAGTAGTTATAGTGCAGATAATAACAGTAGTTATAGTGCAGATAATAACAGTAGTGCAGTAGTTATAGTGCAGATAATAACAGTTGTGCAGTAGTTATAGTGCAGATAATGACAGTAGTGCAGTAGTTATAGTGCAGATAATAACATTAGTGCTGTAGTTATTGTGCAGATAATAACAGTAGTGCAATAGTTATAGTGCAGATAATAACAGTAGTGCAGTAGTTATAGTGCAGATAATAACAGTAGTTATAGTGCAGATAATAACAGTAGTGCAGTAGTTATAGTGCAGATAATAACAGTAGTGCAGTAGTTATTGTGCAGATAATAACAGTAGTGCAGTAGTTATAGTGCAGATAATAACAGTAGTGCAATAGTTATAGTGCAGATAATAACAGTAGTGCAATAGTTATAGTGCAGATAATAACAGTAGTGCAATAGTTATAGTGCAGATAATAACAGTAGTGCAGTAGTTATTGTGCAGATAATAACAGTAGTGCAGTAGTTATAGTGCAGATAATAACAGTAGTGCAGTAGTTATTGTGCAGATAATAACAGTAGTGCAGTAGTTATAGTGCAGATAATAACAGTAGTGCAATAGTTATAGTGCAGATAATAACAGTAGTGCAGTAGTTATAGTGCAGATAATAACAGTAGTGCAGTAGTTATTGTGCAGATAATAACAGTAGTGCAGTGGTTATAGTGCAGATAATAACAGTAGTGCAGTAGTTATTGTGCAGATAATAAGAGTAGTGCAATAGTTATAGTGCAGATAATAACAGTAGTGCAGTAGTTATAGTGCAGATAATAACAGTTGTGCAGTAGTTATAGTGCAGATAATGACAGTAGTGCAGTAGTTATAGTGCAGATAATAACATTAGTGCTGTAGTTATTGTGCAGATAATAACAGTAGTGCAGTAGTTATAGTGCAGATAATAACAGTAGTTATAGTGCAGATAATAACAGTAGTGCAGTAGTTATTGTGCAGATAATAAGAGTAGTGCAATAGTTATAGTGCAGATAATAACAGTAGTGCAATAGTTATAGTGCAGATAATAACAGTAGTGCAGTAGTTATAGTGCAGATAATTACAGTAGTGCAGTAGTTATAGAGCAGATAATAACAGTAGTGCTGTAGTTATAGTGCAGATAATAACAGTAGTGCAGTAGTTATTGTGCAGATAATAACAGTAGTGCAGTAGTTATAGTGCAGATAATAACAGTAGTGCAGTAGTTATAGTGCAGATAATAACAGTAGTGCAGTAGTTATAGTGCAGATAATAACAGTAGTGCAGTAGTTATAGTGCAGATAATAACAGTAGTGCAGTAGTTATAGTGCAGATAATAACAGTAGTGCAGTAGTTATAATGCAGATAATAACAGTAGTGCAATAGTTATAGTGCAGATAATTACAGTAGTGCAATAGTTATAGTGCAGATAATAACAGTAGTGCAATAGTTATAGTGCAGATAATTACAGTAGTGCAGTAGTTATTGTGCAGATAATAACAGTAGTGCAATAGTTATAGTGCAGATAATAACAGTTGTGCAGTAGTTATAGTGCAGATAATAACAGTAGTGCAGTAGTTATAGTGCAGATAATAACAGTAGTGCAATAGTTATAGTGCAGATAATAACAGTAGTGCAATAGTTATAGTGCAGATAATAACAGTAGTGCAATAGTTATAGTGCAGATAATAACAGTAGTGCAGTAGTTATTGTGCAGATAATAACAGTAGTGCAGTAGTTATAGTGCAGATAATTACAGTAGTGCAGTAGTTATAGTGCAGATAATAACAGTAGTGCAGTAGTTATTGTGCAGATAATAACAGTAGTTATAGTGCAGATAATAACAGTAGTGCAGTAGTTATAGTGCAGATAATAACAGTAGTGCAGTAGTTATTGTGCAGATAATAACAGTAGTGCAGTAGTTATAGTGCAGATAATAACAGTAGTTATAGTGCAGATAATAACAGTAGTGCAATAGTTATAGTGCAGATAATAACAGTAGTGCAGTAGTTATTGTGCAGATAATAACAGTAGTGCAGTAGTTACAGTGCAGATAATAACAGTAGTTATAGTGCAGATAATAACAGTAGTGCAGTAGTTATAGTGCAGATAATAACAGTAGTGCAGTAGTTATAGTGCAGATAATAACAGTAGTGCAGTAGTTATAGTGCAGATAATAACAGTAGTGCAGTAGTTATAGTGCAGATAATAACAGTAGTGCAATAGTTATAGTGCAGATAATAACAGTAGTGCAGTAGTTATAGTGCAGATAATAACAGTAGTGCAGTAGTTATAGTGCAGATAATAACAGTTGTGCAGTAGTTATAGTGCAGATAATTACAGTAGTGCAGTAGTTATTGTGCAGATAATAACAGTAGTGCAGTAGTTATAGAGAAGTTAATAACAGTAGTGCAGTAGTTATTGTGCAGATAATAACAGTAGTGCAATAGTTATAGTGCAGATAATAACAGTAGTGCAGTAGTTATAGTGCAGATAATAACAGTTGTGCAGTAGTTATAGTGCAGATAATAACAGTAGTGCAGTAGTTATAGTGCAGATAATAATAGTAGTGCAGTAGTTATTGTGCAGATAATTACAGTAGTGCAGTAGTTATTGTGCAGATAATAACAGTAGTGCAATAGTTATAGTGCAGATAATAACAGTAGTGCAGTAGTTATAGTGCAGATAATAACAGTAGTTATAGTGCAGATAATAACAGTAGTGCAATAGTTATAGTGCAGATAATAACAGTAGTGCAGTAGTTATTGTGCAGATAATAACAGTAGTGCAGTAGTTATAGTGCAGATAATTACAGTAGTGCAGTAGTTATAGTGCAGATAATAACAGTAGTGCAGTAGTTGTAGTGCAGATAATAACAGTTGTGCAGTAGTTATAGTGCAGATAATGACAGTAGTGCAGTAGTTATAGTGCAGATAATAACAGTAGTGCTGTAGTTATTGTGCAGATAATAACAGTAGTGCAATAGTTATAGTGCAGATAATAACAGTAGTGCAGTAGTTATAGTGCAGATAATAACAGTAGTTATAGTGCAGATAATAACAGTAGTGCAGTAGTTATAGTGCAGATAATAACAGTAGTGCAGTAGTTATTGTGCAGATAATAACAGTAGTGCAGTAGTTATAGTGCAGATAATAACAGTAGTGCAATAGTTATAGTGCAGATAATAACAGTAGTGCAATAGTTATAGTGCAGATAATAACAGTAGTGCAGTAGTTATTGTGCAGATAATAACAGTAGTGCAGTAGTTATAGTGCAGATAATAACAGTAGTGCAGTAGTTATTGTGCAGATAATAAGAGTAGTGCAATAGTTATAGTGCAGATAATAACAGTAGTGCAGTAGTTATTGTGCAGATAATAACAGTAGTGCAGTAGTTATAGTGCAGATAATAACAGTAGTGCAGTAGTTATTGTGCAGATAATAACAGTAGTGCAGTAGTTATAGTGCAGATAATAACATTAGTGCTGTAGTTATTGTGCAGATAATGACAGTAGTGCAGTAGTTATAGTGCAGATAATAACATTAGTGCTGTAGTTATTGTGCAGATAATAACAGTAGTGCAGTAGTTATAGTGCAGATAATAACAGTAGTTATAGTGCAGATAATAACAGTAGTGCAGTAGTTATAGTGCAGATAATAACAGTAGTTATAGTGCAGATAATAACAGTAGTGCAGTAGTTGTAGTGCAGATAATAACAGTTGTGCAGTAGTTATAGTGCAGATAATGACAGTAGTGCAGTAGTTATAGTGCAGATAATAACAGTAGTGCAGTAGTTATAGTGCAGATAATAACAGTAGTTATAGTGCAGATAATAACAGTAGTGCAGTAGTTATAGTGCAGATAATAACAGTAGTGCAGTAGTTATTGTGCAGAATATAACAGTAGTGCAGTAGTTATAGTGCAGATACTAACAGTAGTGCTGTAGTTATAGTGCAGATAATAACAGTAGTGCAATAGTTATAGTGCAGATAATAACAGTAGTGCAGTAGTTATAGTGCAGATAATAACAGTAGTTATAGTGCAGATAATAACAGTAGTGCAGTAGTTATAGTGCAGATAATAACAGTAGTGCAGTAGTTATTGTGCAGATAATAACAGTAGTGCAGTAGTTATAGTGCAGATAATAACAGTAGTGCAATAGTTATAGTGCAGATAATAACAGTAGTGCAATAGTTATAGTGCAGATAATAACAGTAGTGCAATAGTTATAGTGCAGATAATAACAGTAGTGCAGTAGTTATTGTGCAGATAATAACAGTAGTGCAGTAGTTATAGTGCAGATAATAACAGTAGTGCAGTAGTTATTGTGCAGATAATAAGAGTAGTGCAATAGTTATAGTGCAGATAATAACAGTAGTGCAGTAGTTATAGTGCAGATAATAACAGTTGTGCAGTAGTTATAGTGCAGATAATGACAGTAGTGCAGTAGTTATAGTGCAGATAATAACATTAGTGCTGTAGTTATTGTGCAGATAATAACAGTAGTGCAATAGTTATAGTGCAGATAATAACAGTAGTGCAGTAGTTATAGTGCAGATAATAACAGTAGTTATAGTGCAGATAATAACAGTAGTGCAGTAGTTATAGTGCAGATAATAACAGTAGTGCAGTAGTTATTGTGCAGATAATAACAGTAGTGCAGTAGTTATAGTGCAGATAATAACAGTAGTGCAATAGTTATAGTGCAGATAATAACAGTAGTGCAATAGTTATAGTGCAGATAATAACAGTAGTGCAATAGTTATAGTGCAGATAATAACAGTAGTGCAGTAGTTATTGTGCAGATAATAACAGTAGTGCAGTAGTTATAGTGCAGATAATAACAGTAGTGCAGTAGTTATTGTGCAGATAATAACAGTAGTGCAGTAGTTATAGTGCAGATAATAACAGTAGTGCAGTAGTTATTGTGCAGATAATAAGAGTAGTGCAATAGTTATAGTGCAGATAATAACAGTAGTGCAATAGTTATAGTGCAGATAATAACAGTAGTGCAGTAGTTATAGAGAAGATAATAACAGTAGTGCAGTAGTTATAGTGCAGATAATAACAGTAGTGCAGTAGTTATAGTGCAGATAATAACAGTAGTGCAGTAGTTATAGAGAAGATAATAACAGTAGTGCAGTAGTTATTGTGCAGATAATAACAGTAGTGCAGTAGTTATAGTGCAGATAATAACAGTAGTGCAGTAGTTATAGTGCAGATAATAACAGTAGTGCATGTGTGAACAGTAGGTTCTGTAAATGAAGAGATGGCAGTGCAAATAGTTCTAGTAAACATAATGCTATGTATAGACAGTCCAGGTTATTGTCATTGTACCATGAGGCCAGGTGCTGGATCTCCTACCTGTAGGCCGTCTCATCGATGTTGCTGATGAGACCAATCACCGCAGTGTCATCCACAAACTTGATGATGGCGTTAGATCCGT
The DNA here is from genome assembly GCA_024349245.1 of Neodontobutis hainanensis. Classification (NCBI taxonomy): domain Eukaryota; kingdom Metazoa; phylum Chordata; class Actinopteri; order Gobiiformes; family Odontobutidae; genus Neodontobutis; species Neodontobutis hainanensis. The sequence continues at coordinate 88,163 of JALDNG010000423.1, read as the reverse complement.
TTACAGGCCTGCAGTCGGAGCTGAAGTGGGAGTACAGGAAGGGGCTCAGTACACAGCCCTGTGGTACACCAGTGTTGAGTGTGGTGGTGTTGGAGCAGATGGAGCCGGATCAGACCTGCTGGGGTCTGAAGTCCATTAGGTCCATGATCCAGTAGCAGAGGAAGGAGTTAATGCCCAGGTCTTCAGTTTGGACGGGATGACTGTGTTGAATGCTGAGCTGAAGTCAACAAACAGCATAAGTGTTCTTATTGTCCAGATGTGTTAGCACAGAGTGCAGTGCCATGGAAACGGCATCCTCTGTGCTCCTACTGCTGCGGTAGGCAAACTGGAGAGAGTCCAATGTGGATGGCAAAGAGTCCTTCAGGTGTCCCAGGTGTGGCCTTCGACTGGATCTGGCTTTATTGTATAACACATGTCCTTCTAGAAGTGTTCAGATATTATCTTTCATTTATCCAGGTTTTAATACACCTTATGACATTAAACTTTTACTGTGTTAAAGAAACCCTTTGAACACATCTGTTCCTTTTGATTTATACTCTGTCTGACTGTAGATTAAATCAGTGTGTTCATGAAACGTGTTGTTTCAGACCAGATCAGAGAGCAGCGTCTCCAGTGGCCGGCTGTGAGTCTCTGAAGAGTGATTGGTCCAAGGACTTCCCTCCAGACCTTAGTAAAGAACCTGGAGCTGCACAGAGTCGGCTGTAAGTGATGCACTAATATCATTTCTACTGACTTCATCAGCAGCTGATCAGTGCAGATATATTCACTGAAGCATCACTGTTTAAAATGAAACCTGTGTAAAACTGGAGACAGGACACATTCAGCTGTTTTTATCTGTCAGTAATAACACTTCTAATGTCTTCATATGAGCTCAGATTTAAAGTGAGAGGATGAGACAGAACATGACTCCAGTCAAATGACTCAGTTTCATTAATGGCTCCATTTCCAGAAACAGGTCAAAAGGAGGGGTCAGTATTTTTGTCCAAAAGCAGGGACCAGGCTGTGACCTTTGTAAAGCTGTTTTAATGAATGTGTTGATGTCCACAGAGAGAGTCCTGGTGACGGCCCATCGTCCTGTGGTCTGTGTCAGAGCGTCCTGACTGATCCAGTCTCTACCAGCTGTGGACACTGCTTCTGCAGACAGTGTCTCTCTTCAAACTGGGACCAGTCTGGTTCCCCTCAGCCCTGTCCCCAGTGTGGAAAAAGACAAAGACTGGACATCCACAGCAGTTTACAGAGTAAGACTCTTCATCCTCTTTTAGACTTTTAGTTTTATTCAACGACTAAAGTCATGTGTTCAGGGCTGACTGCCACAGACATGTGACGGACCTGAAACAGCTCTAATAAACCACAAACTGTGGAGAAAAGTCCCAGCATCAGAGACATGTGGACAGCTCTGTTGTGGACAAAAGACAGGCTCAGGAATGTGCAGCGACAGACTGAACCCTGAATCTTTGTGTTAAATGTGTGATTATGTAATTATGATGTGACACCATCAACAGTTGATTAGTGGAGAATTTAGTGGAACTAGTTTTTCTTTGTTTGACTTCAGCCTGAAGTGGCAGCAATAAAAGTAATGGAACATTTTTCACAGAAAACTGTCACAGACACAGTTCATCCAAATTTATCTCTTTAAAGGCGCAGTAGCTTTTGTTTTTTGGTCTAGTAAAGTCTAGTTCTGTAAATCTCAAGCTTCATCACAATACATGTTATATCTCATCTTAACTCAAACCGTGTTGTTACGTTTTTTTTTATTTTTTACATTTATGCTTTGAGTTAATTATTCCAGAAGCCTTCACGCCCATTGTTAGTTTGGTCTGTCTTCAGCTGCATCACTCTCTTCATTGTCAGGTTCAACATTTCCTCAGTTTTTTAACCTGGAGGAGTTCAGAAAAGACCTACCCTTTGTTCAAGTCAGTGTGTTCACAAAAAAACATGTGTGAGCTTCTCCTTCAGCAGGTTTCAGTTTGTCCTCTCTGTGATAGAACTCATTTCTTCTTCCACTCAGCTAAATTTTCTAAAGATAAATAAATGCAAAGACAAAACTCTGTTGAAACGATTGTTCTGATGTTTTCCATTTAGTTTAGCTATACACTTCATCATTTGACACAATCCTTTAAAGCATGTTTGCTCTTGTTCCAGGTGACCATAAGAGGAGTCTGCAGCAGAAATGTGAAAGTGTGTCTGAAGGAATTGAAACAGGAAGTAGAACTCCTCTGAACAGGATCTACACTGAGCTGTACATCACAGAGGTCAGTGAAGAGGTCAGTACCCAACATGAGGTCAGTCAGCTGGAGACTCAGTCCAAGAAGACTGTCCATGACGCTCCAATCAGGTGCCACGACATCTTTAAAGCGTTAGCGTCCGATCAGAAGCCCATCAGAGTGGTGCTGACCAACGGCGTGGCTGGAGTGGGAAAGACCTTCTCGGTTCTGAAGTTCACTCTGGACTGGGCCCAGGGCTTAGAGAACCAGGAGGTGGATCTGGTGGTGCCCCTGTCGTTCAGAGAGCTGAACCTGGTCCGAGAGAAGGACTACAGTCTGCTGACGCTGATACAGGAGTTCTATCCAACGCTACAGAAGCTGACGGCAGAGACGCTGGTCGACAGGAAACTCCTGTTCATCTTCGACGGCCTCGATGAGAGCAGACTGCCTCTGGATTTACACAAATGTCAGGTCATCTCTGAGGTCACACAGAGGTCACAGGTCAAAGTGCTGTTGGTAAACCTCATCAGAGGAACACTGCTTCCTTCTGCCCTTATATGGATCACCTCCCGACCGGCAGCAGCCAATCAGATCCCTGCGAGGTGTGTGGACAGGGTCACAGAGGTCAGGGGCTTCACTGAGGCCCAGAAGGAGGAGTACTTCAGGAAGAGGTTCACAGATGAAGAGCTGTGTGACAGAGTCCTCTCCCACATCAAGACGTCCAGGAGCCTCCACATCATGTGCCAGATCCCAGTCTTCTGCTGGATCACAGCCACAGTCCTGGAGCACATGTTGGGAACCGAGCAGAGAGGACCACTGCCCCAGACCCTGACCGACATGTACGCACACTTCCTGCTGGTGCAGACTCACAGGAACAGGCTCAAGTACCAACGTTCCACTCATCTACAGCTGACACAGGCCGACTGTGAGGTCCTTCTGAAGCTGGGGAGGCTGGCCTTTGAACATCTGCAGGAAGAAAACATCATGTTTTACCAAAAAGACCTGCAGCAGGTGGGTCTGGACCTGACCCAGGCCTCGGTCTACTCAGGACTTTGTGCAGAGATCTTTAACCCTTGTGCCCTGATGAGGACAAAAGTGTCCTTTTCAACTTTTATTTTTTTGATAACTTGGAGGTTGTTTTGTATTTTTCTATGATATTTGGTAAAGGTGTGTATTTTATAACAAATTTTGAAATTTTAAACACAAATCCAATATTACTCTTTTTTTGCACTGTGTAACCTAAATTGTTACACTCTTACCATTTGGGGACAAAAATGTCCTCTTCCAAAACGTCATAAAAATAGTATATGTTAATATTTTTTTCTACTTTTTTTTGCATAAATCTCTTAATCCACTTCAGTCCTGATCATAAATGTCAAATATTTGAATATTTTCAAAATTTTAACCCTTTATATGCCAGTGTATATGATGGCATCCCAAAATATTGTTAAAAAATCACTAAAAAATTGCAATATTTTTAATAATCTGAATGCAAAGTGAAATTTTCTTGGGGGGATTATTAGAGTCTTGGATGTGCCATTGATTGGCAATAACATTGATTTTGATGGATTTTTAATTTTTTTGTAATGTCAGATTTAAAAAAAAAGTTACACTCTTACCATTTGGGGACAAAAATGTCCTCTTCCAAAACGTCATAAAAATAGTATCTGTTAATATTTTTTTTAACTTTTTTTTGCATAAATCTCTTAATCCACTTCAGTCCTGAACATAAATACCAAATATTTAAAAAAAATTCTGAATTTTAACCCTTTATATGCCAGTGTATATGATGCCATTACATCAGCTAATCATCAGAACAGTGTCAGATTCCCCTCCAAAGCAAGAGCTTAGATGCGCTATAAATAAATTACAAATAAAACATAAGAAAAGTTTATTTTCAACAAACAAAGATTTACTAAATTTGGAACAGACATTTATACTGCTTTTACAACCTGAAACCAGCTGCATTGAGCTCTTCCTGCCTGTGGATGTGTGCATGCACACGCTCACCTGTGTGAGTTCAGTTCATATCCGTGCACATTAATTGCAGCAGAAAGATGTGTAAACTTTGCTAGTATATTTTTTCACACTTGCAGCAGGTAATGGTGGCCTTCTCCCATGGGCCAGTGCATTGCATGCACAGTCGTCTTTTTGGGTATTTGGAAATCCCTGGGTACCCACTGACACTGTCCTGCCCTTTCTGTGGCTCTTGTGTTTCTGCTGCAGCCGCGCTTTGTGCGTGGGGTAGCTGCCTGCGTTGTTGGATTAGTGGAGTGACCAATGCTCCTCTAAGAAAATCCGGCGCTCTTGTTCAAGGTTGGATTCACAGTCATCCATAACACAAAGAAGTTCAAAGCTGAGACATGTTGTAAAACAACGTCAGTGGCCTGATAGCCGGCTCCTAGTGAACAGTGCTGAGCAGCAGGACGTTCTTGCTTCGCTATGTAGGAGACAGGTGTGTGAGACTTGGCCAAGCCAAAAAGGGTGGATTTAAGGCTTCTTTTTCTGGTCTGGAGCAGGATTGGGGGAAGCTCTGGCAACTTGCGTTTTAGCAGCTCTTCCCTAAGTCCATATGAGGTGAAAAAATGATCACACATCACCGTATGTCCTGCCAGTCCTTGAGTCAGCTGCAGAACCACTCTCCTTTCCTGGTTGACCTCCACAGAACAACCCTCTTGTTTTCCCGCATAGACTTGCCTTTTAAATGCTTAAGAGGACGTCACAGGCCATGTAAACTTTGATCCTGTCTGGTTTGCTGGGGATGTACTGCTTGAAACTGCAGCGAGCCCAGTCAGAGTCGGAGGTATCTTCCGGGGAGGAAGAGTATGGGGACTGGGCTCGCTGGTTGTCATCCTCAGTCCTGTCCTCACGAGCCCATAACCTGTTCCAGAGCTTGCAGTTTGTTAAATTTAGATTTCTTACAGATTGCCAGATAAGAAATGAACACACAGCTCTTGACCTGGCTGGATTTCTAAGTTTAGTGTACGGTCACACCTGTGTCAACAGAGTTGTTGCTACCACGCTGTTTACTTTTTGTGCTGCTGCAATTTGTTGCTCTCAAGTTTGTTATGATGCAGAGGGGTTGTTAAAAGTTCATGGTGACAAAGGGGGTTAAACTATACCTTTTATTCTTTCACTTCAAAAACACATAAATCAAAACAAAAAAGTTAAGGTTCCAAACTGCAGTTTTGAGGAGATCCAATGGAAGTTATTTATTAAATCATACAAAGCATAAAAATTATAATTGATCAAAATGCATTTTAATGCCAACCAATGGCACATCCACGACTTTAATAATCCCCCCAAGAAAATTGCACTTTACATTCAGATTATGAAAAATATTGCTATTTCTAATTGATTGTATAACAGTATTTTGAGATACCATTACATACACTGGCATATAAAGGGTTAAAATTTTGAAAATATTCAAATATTTGACATTTATGATCAGGACCGAAGTGAATTAAGAGATTTATGCAAAAAAAAGTAGAAAAATATATAAAATATTAACATATACTATTTTTATGAGGTTTTGGAAGAGGACATTTTTGTCCCCAAATGGTAAGAGTGTAACTTTTTTGTTTAAATCTGACATTACAAAAAAAAACAAAAATTCATCAAAATCAATGTTATTGCCAATCAATGGCACATCCAAGCCTCTAATAATTCCCCCAAGAAAATTGCACTTTGCATTCAGATTATTGAAAATATTGCAATTTTTTGGTGATTTTTTAACAGTATTTTGGCATGCCATCATATACACTGGGATTTAAAGGGTTAAAATTTTGAAAATATTCAAATATTTGACATTTATGATCAGGACTGATGTGGATTAAGAGATTTATGCAAAAAAAAGTAGAAAAAAATATTAACAGATACTATTTTTATGATGTTTTGGAAGAGGACATTTTTGTCCCCAAATGGTAAGAGTGTAACTTTTTTTTTAAATCTAACATTACAAAAAAAATTTAAATCCATCAAAATCAATGTTATTGCCAATCAATGGCACATCCATGACTCTAATAATCCCCCCAAGAAAATTTCACTTTGCATTCAGATTTCTGAAAATATTGCAATTTTTCAGTAATTTTTTAACAATATTTTGGGATGCCATCATATACACTGGGATATAAAGGGTTAAAAATGTGAACATATTTAAATATTTGACATTTATGATTAGGACTGAAGTGGATTAAGAGATTTATGCAAAAAAAAGTAGAAAAAAATATTAACATATACTATTTTTATGATGTTTTGTAAGAGGACATTTTTGTCCCCAAATGGTAAGAGTGTAACTTTTTTTTTTCAGGGTACAAGGGTTAAACAAGAGGAGGTCATCTTCCACAAATCAGTCTACTGCTTCGTTCATCTGAGCGTCCAGGAGTTTCTGGCGGCGGTTTACCTTCACAACTGCTTCAACAACAAGAACTCAGAGGAACTGAAGAGGTTTCTGAGAGACTGGAAACATAACTCAACACTAGACATCTTTCTCAGAGACGCCATGAAGGTGTCCCTCCAAAGTCCAAACGGTCACCTGGACCTGTTTGTGCGCTTCCTTCACGGCCTCTCTCTGGAGTCCAACCAGAGGCTTCTGGGAGCTCTGCTGGGTCCAACACAGATCGATTCAGAGACAAGACAAAGAGTCATCTACAACCTGAAGGAGATGAACACAGACAGAATCTCTCCTGACAGATGCATCAACATCTTCCACTGTCTGACAGAGTTAAAGGACCACTCGGTCCATCAGCAGATCCAGGACTTCCTGAAGTCAGAGAACAGATCAGAGGAGCTCTCTGAGATCCAGTGTTCAGCTCTGGCCTACATGCTGCAGATGTCAGAGGAGGTCCTGGATGAGCTGAACCTAAACAAGTACAACACATCAGACAAAGGACGACGGAGACTGATCCCGGCCGTGAGGAACTGCAGAAAGGCTGAGTAAGTCCTGATGGGAATATTAATGCTGTTAAGCTGTGTCACATTCATATTTTAAATGTCTCCAAACTGTTTAGCTACCATTTAATAAAGCCCTAACCCACATTGTGTATTAATCACATTTATTCTGTATTTACAGACTTACTGATTGTAGACTCTCAAAAGTTCACCTTGAAGTTGTTGCGTCGGCTCTGAAGTCCAGTCCCTCTCACCTGAGACTCTTAGACCTGAGCTGGAACAAAGAGGTGGACTCAGAAATGAGAGTCCTGTGCGATGGTCTACAAAGTCCAAACTGTCGACTGGAGATTCTGAGGTCAGTTCTCTCACTTTACCTCTGCTTTGTTTCCTCAGGAACTTTTCACAAATGGTTTAATAGACAAGACAAGACAAAACAAGACATTTATTTTTGTATAGGCCAGTATCACAACAGCCTCAAAGGGCTTAACAGACTGCACTAGACAACATCCCCTGTCCTTAGACCCTCCATCAGGGGGAGGAAAAACTCCAAAAAAAACCCAGCTGGGAAAAAAGAGAAACCTCAGGGAGAACCACAGAAGGAGGGATCCACTCCCAGGACGGACAGGCCGTGCAAGAATGTGTCCAGGACAGTTGACAGATCAGAGGTTTGCGTCCACCCTAGGAGGGGGTAGAAAGGAGAAAAACAAAAGTGCTAAATACTACTGATAATAGGCAGATGTAATAATATCAGCGGTTGAGTGTTACCTACAGCTACAACCAGTGTAAACCTAACTCTATGATCATCAGTCTCCATACGTTGGTGAAATAAGTATGTTTTGAGTTTGCTTTTGAAAATCTCAACAGAGTCAGATCGCCGCACTTCCACCGGGAGCCCATTCCACAAAAATGTGGCTCTATAAGAAAAGGCTCTGTAGCAGACTTCTTCTTTATTCGAGGAAGTTGAAGGAGGCGTCCTGAGAGCGAAGGGTACGAGCTGGAGTATACCAGGTGATAAGGTCAGAGAGGTCAGAGGGCGCACGTCCACAAAGGATTTTATAGGTTAACAAGAGAACTTTGAAATCAGCTCTAACATGAGGAAGTGTAATGAAGCCAGGACCGGAGTCATGTGATCAAACTTCCTGGTCTTTGTTAAAAGTCTGGCGGCTGTATTTTGGACCATTTGTAGACTGTGAGTACTTTTCCTCGGCAGTCCAGAGAATAACGCATTACAGTAGTCCAGCCTGGATGTGACAAATGCATGAATGAGAATTTCAGCATCAGCTAAAGAGAGGCAGGAGGGAGTTTTTGAGATATTCCTCAAGTGAAAAAAGCCCAGTTTAGTGACCTCACTAATGTGCTGCTGCAGAGAGAGTGTGGAGTCAAAAATGACACCGAGGTTACTCAGAGTGTTGCTCCAACACACAGTTGTTGATGGAGACAGTAAGATTGTTGAACTTGTGCCGATGACTGGCAGGACCAATTAACAAGAGCTCTGTTTTATCCGCGTTCAAATGGAGGACGTTTTGAGACATCCATGTTTTAATTGAAACGAGGCAGGCCTCTAGACGCATGATGTCAGTATTATTCACTTTTATTGGTAGATACAGCTGTGTATCATCGGCGTAACAGTGGAAGTTCACTCCATAACTTCTGATGATTTGTCCCAATGGTGTAACATATAGTGAAAAAAGTATGGGACGAGCACAGACCCTTGTGGCACACCGAACTTCACTGGTGCCGTGGAGGAGAAGGATTTATTAAAAGAGACTAAATGAGACCTATCACACAGATAGGATTCTAACCAAGAAAGAGCAGAGCCAGAGATGCCAAAAACATCTTTAAGTCTGTTGATTAGCACTGCAGGATCAATCGTATCAATGATTAATAAAATGTAACAATTACTGAAAAAAATAAATGTATGAATTCCAACAAGACTCCTTTGTCAGGCCTCTGTCGATGAAAACAGTAGGATCTGTTGGATCTTGGGGAAGAAGGAGGTGTGGCCTTTTACAAAGCAGTGAGGGCCAGTAAGAGACGAGCTTTGAGACTGACACCAAACCAACGGAGAAGGTGTCATCATTAACAGATCAACATCGTTCTGATCAGAGTCACATGATACAGAGAAATGTTGTGATAACTATGGATGAGGTCTGAATCCACAAGAAAAACGAGGACAGTCACTGAGGATTTTAGTTCATGACACAACTCACTTATCAATAAGGCTCTCTTTTCTTCTATATTCAGACTGAAGGACTGCAGTTTGTCAGAGTCCAGCTGTTCTTCTCTGGCCTCAGCTCTGAAGTCCAACCCCTCACATCTGAGAGAGCTGAGTCTGGGGCGTAACTATGACCTGAAGGACTCAGGAGTGGAGTTGTGTGGTTTTCTGCAGAGTCCAGAGTGTCGACTGGAGACTCTGAGGTCAGTTCACTCTGTTACTGTTACAAAGGTCACATGATCATTAACACAGGTCACATGATCATTAACACAGGTCACATGATCATTAACACAGGTCACGTGATCATTAACACAGGTCACATGATCATTAACACAGGTCACGTGTTCATTAACACAGGTCACATGATCATTAACACAGGTCACGTGTTCATTAACACAGGTCACATGATCATTAACACAGGTCACGTGTTCATTAACACAGGTCACATGATCATTAACACAGGTCACATGATCATTAACACAGGTCACATGATCATTAACACAGGTCACATGTTCATTAACACAGGTCACATGTTCATTTACACAGGTCACGTGATCATTAACACAGGTCACATGTTCATTAACACAGGTCACGTGTTCATTAACACAGGTCACATGATCATTAACACAGGTCACATGTTCATTAACACAGGTCACGTGTTCATTAACACAGGTCACATGATCATTAACACAGGTCACATGTTCATTAACACAGGTCACGTGATCATTAACACAGGTCACGTGATCATTAACAGCTCCGCCTCCTTCATTAACAGAGCTACACGCTTAAAAGCATCTTATAGTACGCTATATATTAATCAAGGAGAAAGAGTTAATAATTGAGTAATTGAGTTAAATATTTTCAAGGCACCATCTAAAAAAGAGAAAAACTTTAACCCAACATTAATAAAAAAATATAAAAATTTTAAAATTAAATAATAAGTCTTTGTTGAAAGTGAAACATGGTTTTGACAGAAATAAATGAAAAATTACACAGTTTGTATATTTAGAAAAACAACATAACAGTCTAAAGAGTTAAGTTTAACCGTTACGTCAACGTCTGTAACATGTCTGTGCACTCTTACTGGTGAGCAGGGTCAGAGGTCAGGAGCCAACAGGTAAAGTGAGTTTCAAAAGGGTCCAGCATAAGGGCCTGTTCACACTGGGACGAATTTCGCGTGCGATATTTGCCAACGTTTAACGCCTCGCGACGAAACAATAAGCACCAATGTGAGTGTTCACACCGACGCGAAAAACGCCACGCGTAAAAGCGTCAGTTTTTAAAAAAACGCCTCGGGTTTGTTTTTTTGGTTTGACACGCCGCGTCAAAAACTATCTGACCAATGACATTAGTGCTTTTGCTCACGTGTCTGGAGCTTCTGAAGTTACAGTAAAACACAACTTGGGGGCGCTCAAACACAAAACGGTCTTGCCGAGCACACATACGTAACGGCGAAGAAGATATACGCCAAGTAGCGTCTACACTGCCGGGAAGAAATAAGACGAAGAAGATGCAAGGCAAGATGAATGTAAAGCTGCTGGTCTCGTTGGTGTCGGAAACAAAGAACTTATGACAAACGCCACATCGATTACAAAAATGACTTGCTCTCTTCTTCTGAGTGAAAAGCGAGTGTCAGAAGCGTAAAGTTGCGCAGCGCCACCTTGTGTACCGGGGTATTTCTGTTTTACATTAAGCGCCATCTAATGTCAGGGAATGAATTTGCATGTTCACTCGGCTCATCGTCAGCGAAAATCGCTTTGGTGTGAACTCAGAAAACGCCTTGAAAAACGCTGATATAACGCCCGCCGATATTCGTCCCGGTGTGTACGGGCCTTTAGTCTTCTGTTCGGCCGAAGACAGGTTTGCTTTGGGTTCTGTTGTTGCTGTGTGTTCTCCTCAAAGGGCCCTGGAGGAACTCTGACCTGCTCCTGCTGCTGTTTGCAGGGTCAAAGGTCAGGGAACTTTGCTGTTTTTGCCTTTAGAGATGGATTCTTAAAAAATCAATCTCATAATAATACTGATTGGTGGATTTAAGAAAACGTTGCAATTAAACAAAAGCTCATTAGAACACTTCCTCTGACGGCAACATTTAGATGCACTGGAGGAAAACACTCTCACTCAGAACAACTTCAGGACCAATGAGTTTGATGAGACATGAGGCAAGGATGAAGAACAGAGATCAGACTCTGTTGGAGTCGAGAGAAAAGAGGGAAGAACTGCACTGACACTGCTTTTAGTGGATTCTTAACATGTGTCTGATTTATTCCTGCACCCTTCTCAGGCTCCCAAAGCACTTTACATTGTGCTTCCACTCACCCCAGTCACACACATCCTCCTGGGACAGACAGAGGGGGCGATCACACAAACCTCAACCTTCTCCTACCTCCACCAAACACACCTCTACAGTCACACATTCATACACCAGAGCTACAGACACCGTGAGCAAGGTGGTTAAGTGTCTTGCCCAAGGACACAATGACAGTATGAACTGTGGGGCGAGTCGGAATTGAACCACCTACCTTCCGGTTGAAGGACGGCCGCTCTACCACTGAGCCACTGAGTTTCTCTGTCTGAGCTCCTCATCACGGTGGTCCTGACCTGTACGTCTCCTGTCTCTGTCATTAACTCAGAGACCTCACACTCACACAGTCCAAGTGGAAATATGGGAGAACAATAGGCTTTGGACAGATCTGTTGGTAAAGTTCAAGTGACTCTCACATCTTCGTACCTGCTCCGGTGGAGGTACCTGTTCAACATTTGACCCAAACACAGTGTTGGAAAATAAACTTTTGATCAAACTCAGTCTGCTGCAGTTTGTTCTTAAATATCAGACACACCACACAGCAGAAAGTTTATTTTTATTTTTTTATAAAGATGTTAAGTTTTACTTTTCTCATCATTTATTCTTTCTTCAGATTGAACTACTGCTGTTTGTCAGAGTCCAGCATTTCTTCTCTGGCCTCAGCTCTGAAGTCCAACCCCTCACATCTGAGAGAACTGGATCTTCAGGGTAACGACCTGGAGGAGTCAGATGTTGAGGAGCTGCAAGACCTCGAACAGAGTCCAGACTGTCGACTGGAGACTCTGAAGTGAGTAGATGCTGTAGTGACCTGTAGCTAGTCTCTGAATGTGTCTCTGAAGATGTACCACATGATGAAAACATGTCCAAAGTCTCTGTCCTGCTGCAGGACAGTCTCTGTCTCAGTGTCCCATGTGAAGAATAACTGTGTAAAGACCTTAGTCAGAGCCAGACTTTCTGTTTTTCTCAGAGATCTTTAGGAGAAACCTGCTGCAGAGCTGGAACTAAACAACAGGCCTCTGAGAAAAGACTCTCTGAAGACTTTAGAGAAACTTTAAATAGACTTATTTATAACAAATAAAGCGCCTGAATCCACAGCTTCATGTTGTAAATAAGATGTGTCTGTGATAAAACTGAAATAGATTTACATTTTCCCTCAGACTGCACAGGTTTGTCTTTATACTCAACTATTATATTAGTCTATTATATTATTATATGAATATTATTATATTATTATATTAGTCTGGATATGTTTGATTTAAAATAATTGAAGAAATCAAAAGTAACTATTTACAGAACCCACGTTCTTCTTTCTGACTTTAACAAAATAAACAACCGTTTTTTTTCCACTGCCACAGATCCAAATAAAAAACATGGTCTGACTCTGGTCCTGTTTTGTCTCTTTAGGTTTTAACCAGTCTGACCCAGAGAAGGACCTGGACTAGAACCAGCTGTGTCCTGACCTCGACAGATGTTTATCTGTTTCAGTAAAGCTTTAAAAACGATTTTCTTTTTTATGAGAATATTGTTTCAAAGGCACAGATTATAACTTGTCAATTTCACAGAAGACATGAGCCTTTAACTGTATTCAACTGCTTTGTTTGGTGGATGTAACAAATACTTGTTTTATTGTAGGTACTGCTCCAGGGTCTGCTCAGGACTCAAATGTTAAAAAGAATCTGTTTTTTAAATACTCTCATGATTCCAGGATCATGTTTCTCACTTTTTATAAAGTTTGTGGTGATTCTCAGTCGTCCAGATCATCATAAAGGCTTCAAAAGAACATAGGACATAGTTTTGAACAGAAGACTCTGTCCCTGATCCAAAGGACTGTAAATATTGGAATAGTCTTCACTTCAATAAGAGACTGTTCAACAAATGAAACTTTCACACTTTTTCTTCCTTTGGTTTAATCCTTGAACGAGAAAAGTCTTTCTCTAAACATTCAGCTCAATGTCGAACTGTTTCCAAATCGAAAAACTGTCTGACACAGTTCAAACAGTGGATGAAACGGTTTGTCTTTTTATTTGAATGTGTTTTATTGTTGTTTGTGTCAGGTTCTGTTTCCTGTCGAGGGACGACTGATGGAAACTATCTGAAACAGTCATAGTTACTCCTGTCTCGTTTGTTACAGACGTTCATCAATGAACTCAGTGCCTCGTTCATAAATGAAATAAAAAACTGTCAAATCTGCTGGTATCTTTTTAAATGGTATTGTTGAAGGTATTGTTTGCAGACAGAATTCTTACTGAGTTTACAAGACTTCTGTCACTGAAGATATTCAGGAAGTACAGCGTGCTGCGGAGATTTCAACATCCACGAGCTAAATGTGCAAACGTCTGCTGTTTTGTCCTTTTTTGGATATTGTTTATTGATACAGACTAGTTTATTTTTCTAGTCAGAATCGCACAATCTAAATACCTTCTTCTAAGTTGCCCTTCATTACTTCCATGTTTTCCTTGCGTGCGAATGTAAACTTGAATATGAAGCCAGAACACATGTATAAGACCTTTCTTTAGTGAATAAGTACAAAACAAAATAGTCTTTTATTAAAGTACAAAATAAATATCTACTATTCAAAAGTAAAAGTATAAATAAATGAAAATGTTGGGGTCTGATAATTCAAGGGTTTTCATTTAAACTCTTAAACAGTCCAAATGTTTTAGATTGCTTACTTTTAATTAATCAATCGTGTCCAAATATATTTAAATTTATTCTGTTTCTTTAAAGTTATACCATGAGGACAATATTTACTCTATTTCTTGTTAATAAAATACTCTGCTATGATTACAAATAATTTAATATACATTTCATTTGAGTAAAAATAGTTATTAATTGTAAATAATATTAGAAAATTTTGTGAAAAATTGTGAGAAATATTCCTGCGAGAAAATGTTTAACATCAACCCAACATCGTACAAAGAGATCAACATCACTTTGACAAAACTTGTATTTGTCGATGACATTTGGAAAAACGGACAAATATAGTCCTTGACTGAATATCTTTGTATAATCATTGAATATATTTATATATATATTAATATATCATCGAATCCTGTGTATTCTGTTTTTATAATACTAACAGTACTGTTTTACTGAGGAGTGTGAGCCCTCTGTGGCTGGAACACACCCTCCGTGTCTAATGGGGACTCAGTGGTAGAGCAGTAACCAGAAGGTTGGCAGTTCGATTCCCCCTCTCCCCTGTTCATACTGTCATTGTGTCCTTGGGCAAGACACTTAACCCACCTTGCCTCCAGTGTCCATAGCTCTGGTGTTTGAACGTGTGACTGTGGAGGTGTGTTTGGTGGAGGTCGGAGAAGGCTGTGCTTTTATGACCTGTACTGAACAAAACTGACCCATAATGACCCGTTCTGACCCGACCCGTGCTGACCTGACCTGTGCTGACCTGACCCGACCCGTGCTGACCTGACCTGACCTGTGCTGACCTGACCCGTATTGATGTGTGGTCATTTTTGAAGGTTTGAAGCAGTGGATTGTGAAACTAAAGGGAGATATTTGGTGGATTGAGATTGAGCCTACAGGAGGCTGTGGAGTCATCTTCCTTCAAGGCTTTTTCAGCCACTACCACCAGGTCATTACCACCAGGTCACTACCACCAGGTCATTACCACCAGGTCATTACCACCAGGTCACTACCACCAGATCATTACCACCAGGTCATTACCACCAGGTCACTACCACCAGATCATTACCACCAGGTCACTACCACCAGGTCACTACCACCAGGTCATTACCACCAGGTCACTACCACCAGGTCACTACCACCAGGTCATTACCACCAGGTCACTACCACCAGGTCACTACCACCAGGTCACTACCAACAGGTCATTACCACCAGGTCACTACCACCAGGTCACTACCACCAGGTCATTACCACCAGGTCATTACCACCAGGTCACTACCACCAGGTCATTACCACCAGGTCACTACCACCAGGTCACTACCACCAGGTCATTACCACCAGGTCATTACCACCAGGTCACTACCACCAGGTCATTACCACCAGGTCACTACCACCAGGTCACTACCACCAGGTCATTACCACCAGGTCATTACCACCAGGTCACTACCACCAGGTCATTACCACCAGGTCACTACCACCAGGTCATTACCACCAGGTCACTACCACCAGGTCATTACCACCAGGTCACTACCACCAGGTCACTACCACCAGGTCACTACCACCAGGTCACTACCACCTGGTCATTACCACCTGGTCATTACCACCAGGTCATTACCACCAGGTCATTACCACCAGGTCATTACCACCAGGTCATTACCACCAGGTCATTACCACCAGGTCACTACCACCAGGTCATTACCACCAGGTCATTACCACCAGGTCATTACCACCAGGTCACTACCACCAGGTCACTACCACCAGATCATTACCACCAGGTCATTACCACCAGGTCACTACCACCAGGTCATTACCACCAGGTCATTACCACCAGGTCACTACCACCAGGTCACTACCACCAGATCATTACCACCAGGTCATTACCACCAGGTCATTACCACCAGATCATTACCACCAGGTCATTACCACCAGGTCATTACCACCAGGTCATTACCACCAGGTCATTACCACCAGGCCATTACCACCAGGTCATTACCACCAGGTCATTACCACCAGGTCATTACCACCAGGTCACTACCACCAGGTCATTACCACCAGGTCATTACCACCAGGTCATTACCACCAGGTCACTACCAACAGGTCACTACCACCAGGTCACTACCACCAGGTCATTACCACCAGGTCACTACCACCAGGTCATTACCACCAGGTCATTACCACCAGGTCATTACCAACAGGTCACTACCACCAGGTCACTACCACCAGGTCATTACCACCAGGTCATTACCACCAGGTCATTACCACCAGGTCATTACCACCAGGCCATTACCACCAGGTCATTACCACCAGGTCATTACCACCAGGCCATTACCACCAGGTCATTACCAACAGGCCACTACCACCAGGTCATTACCACCAGGTCATTACCACCAGGTCATTACCACCAGGTCATTACCACCAGGTCATTACCACCAGGTCACTACCACCAGGTCATTACCACCAGGTCACTACCACCAGGTCACTACCACCAGGTCACTACCACCAGGTCATTACCACCAGGTCACTACCACCAGGTCATTACCACCAGGTCATTACCACCAGGTCACTACCACCAGGTCACTACCACCAGGTCACTACCACCAGGTCACTACCACCAGGTCACTACCACCAGGTCATTACCACCAGGTCATTACCACCAGGTCACTACCACCAGGTCATTACCACCAGGTCATTACCACCAGGTCATTACCATCAGGTCATTACCACCAGGTCACTACCACCAGGTCACTACCACCAGGTCATTACCACCAGGTCACTACCACCAGGTCATTACCACCAGGTCATTACCACCAGGTCACTACCACCAGGTCACTACCACCAGGTCACTACCACCAGGTCATTACCACCAGGTCACTACCACCAGGTCACTACCACCAGGTCACTACCACCAGGTCACTACCACCAGGTCATTACCACCAGGTCATTACCACCAGGTCACTACCACCAGGTCACTACCACCAGGTCACTACCACCAGGTCATTACCACCAGGTCATTACCACCAGGTCATTACCACCAGGTCACTACCACCAGGTCACTACCACCAGGTCATTACCACCAGGCCATTACCACCAGGTCACTACCACCAGGTCATTACCACCAGGTCATTACCACCAGGTCATTACCACCAGGTCACTACCACCAGGTCACTACCACCAGGTCACTACCACCAGGTCACTACCACCAGGTCACTACCATCTGGCCGGTTCCAGGCTTTAAGCTTGAGGATTAGCAGAACATGGCTCCTCCAAAGTTAAGGAACACAGAAGAAGAATATGCAACCATTATTCAGGTAAATGAACTGTTACAACAGCAAAAAGATATGTTCATGGCTCTGTTGCAGCAACAGCAGGAAATGTTCAAGGACTTTGTTAAAATTATTATGGACTCGGTGAACACCAGAATGGATAATGTTTCCAAAGAATTACAAGAGCTAAAAGCAAGTCTACAACATACACAGAATGACATAGATGAACTTAAAGTCACTCAAGCTAAACAGTCTGAGCACGGAAAAATCACGGAATCTGAAATAGTGAAAATCTGTGAGAGTCTGCGAGTTATGTGTGACAAACAAGAATATCTTGAAAGTCAATCAAGGAGAAATAATATTGTGATTGATGGAGTTCCCGAATCTACTGGTGAATCCTGGGCGGACTCTGTAGAAAAAGTGAAGGACATTTTGAGGCAAAAACTACAACGAGATTTGGAGATGGAGCATGTACACCGAATAGGAAAACCTGAGGCTGCAAGATATAGACCAAGATCCATTGTTGTTAAATTTCTGAACTCCAAGGACAAAGCTGTGGTTATGCAAAGAGCAAAGAATCTCAAAGGCACAAAAATTTTCATTAATGACGTTTATACTGATGCTGTGCGATTAAAAAGAAAGGAATTGATGCCAAAGTTGAAAGAAGCACGGGACAAAGGAGACATTGCCTACCTCAGATACGATAAACTCATCATCCATTCTCGCTCTGGCACCCCTGAATAATCTCAACTCTGAAGGTATGACAGCACATAAACTTCATGTACTCATTACCAAGAAAAGGTTTAAGACTAGCTCATATTAATATAAACAGTCTCAGAAATAAAATCAATGAAGTCGCTGAACTGTTAAATGAGTTTGAAATACATATTCTTGCTATCTCAGAGACTCACTTGGACTCTTCCTTTGATGACACAGAACTGTTTATTGAAGGTTACAACAAATACAGAAATGACAGAAATGGTTTTGGTGGTGGAGTAGCTTTTTATATTCAGAATCATTTGCCAGTAAAAATGAGAAGTGATTTAATGAATTTTAACATCGAAATATTATGGTTGCAAATGCATCTACCTCACCGAAAGCCGATACTTCTGTGTTGCTGTTACAGGTCACCAAGTGCCAATTGTGAATATCTTGATACTATCTGTAAAATGTTGGATATAAATACTAATGTAAGTCAGGACATATTTTTTATGGGTGACTTAAACATTGACTGGTTCTCTAAAGATTGCTATTTGAAAAAAAAAACTGTTAACTACTGCAAATGCATGTGGACTTACTCAACTTATAAACAAGCCTACAAGAACATGTTTTAGGAGAGACGGCTCCAGAACATCTACCTGTAGAGATCATATTTTCACAAACCGACCTGAACTGTGTAAAAAGGTACTGTCTATTCCTATTGGTAGCAGTGATCATAATCTAATCACTTCTGTGTTAACAACCAAGCTGAGTGGATCTGGAACTGTAGTCTTATTTAAAAGATCCTATAAGTTGTTTAAAAATGACAAGTTTATTGAAGATGTATATGCTGGTCTGATGTGTTGACAGCCAGTAATCCAGAAATTGCTCTCCTTAAATTTAACAATCTATTCTTGTCGTTAATTGAGAAACATGCGCCTTTTAAAGAAGTTTACTGTCAGGAATAAAGTCACACCTTGGTTGGATGATGAACTGAAAAATCCTATGAAAATTAGAGGTCAAATGAAAAGAACAGCAGTTACTACAAGAAATAAATGTGATTGGGACCTATATCGTAAAATGAGAAATTCTGTTACTATACTTAATAAAAAGAAAAAGAAAATCTATTTTAATAATCAGGTTAAAATATAGGTAATGATAGTAGTTATGGAATGTTTTAAACCAATTGACTGGTAAGAAAAATAAAATAATTTCATCTTTTTTGGAAACAGATGATAAATTTATAACTAAGCCAATAGATATTGCAAATTATTTTAATGATTATTTTATAAGTAAAATAGATAAACTAAGAGAAAATATGCCTAATCTAAGTAATGATATAGCTCAACCAATAATAAGAAATGAACTGATGAAAAATAAAAACTTAAGGTTTAAATTAGAAAGTGTAAATATAGATCAAGTAAAGAATCTTTTAAAAGCCTGTAAAAACAAACCACCAGGTGTCGACGGTTTTAGCTGCTGACTCTATTGCTCCTGTGCTAACCCACATCATTAACCTCAGTTTCATCTGCTGTACCTGCCCACGTGCATGGAAGCAGGCTAAAATAGTTCCTCTGCCCAAAGATAAGAAATGTCCTTTCTCTGGTTCCAACAGTCGCCCGATAAGTATATTACCAGTATTATCTAAAATAAAGGATTCTATAGTACATGAACAAATTAACAACTATTTTCATACAAATGATTTATTTACAGATTTTCAGCATGCATACCGAAAAAGTCACTCCACTGCCACTGCACTGACTCACATGTCTGACGATTGGCTTAGAGAGACTGAAAAGAGAAATTTTATTGGTGCTGTATTTTCAGATTTTTACACTGCCTTTGACATCATAGATCACGAACTGTTATTAACAAAATTATCCTGTTATGGTTTTGAGCAGTCAGCAATCACATGGATGTATTTGTTAAATAGAACTCAGACAGTGTTTTTTAATGGCAGTCTCTCAGGTATCAGAAATATCACATGTGGCGTACCCCAAGGCAGTTGTCTGGGTCCATTATTATTTAATATTTTTACTAATGATTTACTGTACACTTTACATAAGGCTAACATTGTCATGTACGCTGATGATTCAACTATTTATACATCAGCAAGTACACAAATGGAACTAGAAACTGTTTTAAATATAGAATTACAAACTGTAGTAGATTGGATCAAATTAAATAAACTAGCATTAAGAACAGTAAAAAATAACTGCATGATTTTAGTTTCAAATTATAATATTAATCAAAACCCTGTAATTAATATTAAAATTGACAACGCAATTATTAGACAGGTGCATGAGAAAAAACTGCTGAGTGTAACAGTTGACTCAAGATTATCATGGAAAGAACATATTAATAATATTATTGCAAAAATGGGAAGAGGTATATCTATTATGAGAAGACATGCACATTTTTTTACTTTAAATATTATGAATTATGCGATGAAAGCACTAATATTGACGTACCTCGATTATTGCCCAGCAGTTTGGTCGAATGCCACTAGTGAGTATATCAATAAATTACAACTTATACAGAATAGAGCTGCTCGTGTAGTGCTTAGGTGCAGCTACAGGAGAAATATTATATTAATGCACAAAGATCTTAAGTGGTTGTTGGTCAAAGATAGACTGTTGTACTCACTGTTGATTTTCATAAGAAACATTTCCATTTTAAAAATACCTTTTGTTTTGTTTAAATATCTTTCTTTTAGTGTAAAAAATCACCAGTATAGTACCAGACACGCAACTAATGTCAACTTCACCTTACCCATAGCAAGAACAAATGCCGTAAAAAACACTGTTATGTTTAGAGGTATGAAGGAATGGAATAAACTACCAACGCATATTATACTTACTAACAATGACAATAAATTTAAATTATATGTAAAACAGCATCTACTAAAATAATATATCAGACTGTTTAGATTAATTGATTTTTTGTGTGTGAACATGTGTAGGTATATATATAGGCGTATGTGAATGAATATGTTTTTATGTGTGTATATTTCATGCCTGTATGGAGGTACAAATGTACTTTGATATGTGTATATATATATACGTGTATATGTATGTGTATGTGTGTATGTGTATTTATCTTTTCTATTTTATTTTTTGTTGTATTTTCTGTAATTTTCTTTTTGTTAATGTATACATTTTTCAGGACCCCAGGAAGAATAGCTGTAGCATGGCTGTAGCTAATGGGGATCCTTTCAATAAAAACTAAAAAAAAAACCACCCACCTTTTTACCTTGTGTTCTTAAAATTGCTTCCATTGTTTTCCTCACTTGTAAGTTCTTTGGATAAAAGCGTCTGTTAAATGACTAAATGTAAAATATTAGAGCTGTTTTATTGAAATACAGAACTAAATGTTTTGAGGGGAATGACCACAGGAAGTACTTCTTCTACTGTTTCCTGCAGCAGCTGCCACACTCCAGGTTTGCTCTCGTTTATTATAATAAAGTTCAAAGTGATTCCCATTTTCATGTAAATGTGTTTATCTCAGACTCACCTCAGAAATGGGTGGAACACGGGAGCAAGCCCCGCCCCGTGTCCTTAGCGACGGTGGCACAGACCCCGCCCCCTTCATCCTTTTATCCGACTTAAGCAAATCTCTGCTGCTCAGTGTCAGCTCTGTTCTCTGTCTCACTGTTCTCACTCAGGACACTTTTACACACTTTTATTTTACATTTATTGGCTTTAAATGGAATTATAATTTTGAACAACGTCAGATTCTATAATCGTTCGATTATTATTGAACTGAATAAGAAGAAGCTCTGGGCTCATGTTTTTCAGTTTTTCACTTTTGTATTGAAATGTTTTTCTACTGCATTGCACGGCTTTATTTAAGGAGATCCTGAGGATTTATGGAGAAATATTTTTTTTATTATAATTTAAAGATTTGGGGACACTTTTTTCAGTTCAAAGCCTCCTAAAAAAACTCTTTCTGTGTTTAGTTACACATCCTCTAACTAACTCTAGATACATGTTTGTTCATGATTAATAACATCACTTTCTGGAGTTTCACCTCAGTCCTGGTTCAGACCTTGGTGTGGTCTTCAGGTAAACACAGGAGGGCCTGTATAAAGAGTTGGACCGAGGGATTGAGGCTGAGATGATTGTGCTGCTCGTGGCCGGAGCCGTGTTTTTCCCTGGAGTTCTCTTCCTGTCGAGGCTCGGTCTGACGAGGATTCTGGGCTGGAACGAGTCGGACACAGCCATCGTCTCCACACGGTGAGAACCAGGTCTAAACCAGGTCTGAACCAGGTCTGAACCAGGTCTGAACCAGGTCTAAACCAGGTCTGAACCAGGTCTGAACCAGGTCTGAACCAGGACTGAACCAGGTCTGAACCAGGTCTGAACCAGGACTGAACCAGGACTGAACCAGGTCTAAACCAGGACTGAACCAGGTCTGAACCAGGTCTAAACCAGGTCTGAACCAGGTCTGAACCAGGTCTAAACCAGGTCTGAACCAGGACTGAACCAGGTCTAAACCAGGACTGAACCAGGTCTGAACCAGGTCTAAACCAGGTCTGAACCAGGACTGAACCAGGTCTAAACCAGGTCTAAACCAGATCTGAACCAGGTCTAAACCAGGACTGAACCAGGTCTGAACCAGGTCTAAACCAGGTCTAAACCAGGTCTGAACCAGGTCTGAACCAGGTCTGAACCAGGTCTGAACCAGGTCTGAACCAGGTCTAAACCAGGTCTGAACCAGGACTGAACCAGGTCTAAACCAGGACTGAACCAGGTCTAAACCAGGTCTGAACCAGGACTGAACCAGGTCTGAACCAAGTCTAAACCAGATCTGAACCAGGTCTGAACCAGGTCTGAACCAGGACTGAACCAGGACTGAACCAGGACTGAACCAGGACTGAACCAGGTCTTTTTTCTTCAGGTTGGTGTCTTCGCTTCAGTCGTTGATGGCGTCTTCTGCTGGACTCATCATCGCCTCGTCCTGTTCAGACCTCATCCACGACAGGTCAGAGACTGTGGTGTTAAACCAGTGCACTGTGGGAAATGTAGGCCTCATTTGAAAGTCAAAGCCAGTGTCATTTGTTTATCAAATCAGTGCCCTCACAGAGACTCCAACTGAACCTTTTACAGTTTAGAGTCACAAACAGAAACAGTCTAACTATTGCATGCATAGCCACAGCAACGTGTTTTGAGCAGGGGGTGTTGGGGGAAGAAAACGGGGGTGGGTTTCATATATTAATTAATAATCAATCATTAATGCAGCTGATATACTTCCAGGTGAACATTAGCTGCTGTAATCAGTCAACAACACTGAGTGAAAGTGTCATTCCTGAGAAACAGTTTTTAAACAGGATTTATCTCATCCTGCTCAAAATCTCTGCCTCCCCTGGAGAAGACACGGACTGTGGGGAGATTTCAACACTAAGGTCTGGGCAGAGGAGAGTCAAGCCACCACCGAGAGGCCGCCCATAGAATGTGCCTGAAAAACAGTAACTACTGCCATCTGTCACAACCAGCAGTACTTTTCTTTTGTAAAGCACATTAACAGCCTCATAACTAAACAATAAACCAGGAGCACTCACCACATCGTCCTGTCGTGGCCAGGTCCAAGTGTGTGTTTCTGGTTTCCGACAGAAACACACATTAAAGTCTTATTAAAGCGTCAAACAGGAGCAGCACTGAGACGGATTTATGACACTCTTCTGTTTCTCCTCAGGCACTTTCTGGCCGAGGCCTACGTGCTCTTTGCAACGCCGTATTTTGTCTACGACATCTACGCCATGTTCCTCTGCTACCGCCACAAGCTGCAGGTCAAAGGTCACCGGGGTGTAGGGTCTGTGTGCGCAAAGGCCGCTCTTATTGGTTTCCTGAAAAAAGAAGCTCTGATGGTGCTGCACCACGTCTTTATGGTGGTCTTCTGCTTCCCTGTCTCCGTGGTAACAACAGACCTGGTTTAGTCCCGGTTTAGTCTTGGTTTTGTCGTGGTTTAGACCTGGTTTAGCTCTGACTTGTCCCCTGTGTATTCAGTTCTGGCGTCAGGGCAGAGGGGACTTCTTCCAGGGCCTGCTGCTGCTGCCGGAGCTCAGTACTCCCTTCCTGTGTTTGGGCAAGACTCTGATCCAGGTCAGACTCTAGACCTCTCTGAACCCGTCACAGACCGGTTCTGAGTCTGAGCCTAACCCTGTTTGTGCCGTGTTTCTGCTCAGTTCCAGAAGCAGCACACTCTTCTGCACAAACTGAACGGTCTGATGATGATGGGCACCTTCTTCTGCTGCAGAGTCCTGCTGTTCCCCTACCTCTACTACGCCTACAGCAGGTGAAACCATAATGACTGACGTCAAACAGCATCTACAGAGATTTGATGAAGTTTTAGTTGGATTTGAACAGGTTTTTATGTGGATTTGTATCAATTAGCATAGGATTAGCGTTAGCTCCACATCTCGTCCAAATCCTCTGGTCACAAACTGAGATGAAGACAATATAAACGCTTTTCTCTGTCCCTCTCAGATTTGCCTCCGTCCCTCTTCTGTCTGTTCCTCTGTTGGCCCCGTGGCAGTGTAACCTGGGGGCTGCTTTACTGTGGCCCCTGCAGCTCTACTGGTTCAGCCTCCTCTGCAGAGCGGCCTCCAGGACCCTCAGCCGGGGCCCCACGGACATGGGCCCCAAGGAGAGAGGACCCAGTGAGGGTCTGGACAACGGGAAGAGCACTCACACCGACTGAAAGGGTTTTTACATTTTCAGTTTTTATTTGTTTTTAATAAAATCAAGGATTAATGGATAAAAGTGTGATGTCTTTCAATCTTTCAGCAAAAAAACACTGGTTTTCTTAGACCGAGGGTGCGTTCACACTTGTGTTGACAAGTGTCTGGAGCGGTTCGACAGACCTCAGTGACACCAGATCTCTTCAAAAAGTCTCGGAGTGCTTCCATTCAAGTGTCACACCACAGATGAGCTTAAACAGGACGAGCCTCACAAAAATATCACTTAATGTTTAGTGTTCCCGAGAGCGGGATAAAACCAGCGCCCTCTAGTCTGTTTCTTAAAGACGTTTGTTCATTTAGTGTAGTTTTACTGGAGCTGAAGAACTACACCGATCGTCAAACTAATGAAGTGTGAACACATCCTACAACTCGGTTCAGTCCTGGTTTAAACCTGATTCATTCCAGACCTGGCTTAGTCCTTGTTTAATCCAGGTTTAGTCCTTATTTACACCTCTGTTAGACCTAATTTATTGGCCTATAACTGTGTTTTTATCCTGGTTTTGACCTGGTTTTGTCCTGATTTTTAAAAAAGCATATTGGGATTAATTTTAAGTATAATCTAATCTAATCTACTCAAAATAAGTCTTATAATTACAGTATGTGACAAACTGAGAGTTTTGTTGCAGCCACTTTATGTATACTGTTATTCTAAATTACAGGGATAAAATATAAGACTATTTTAGCGA
This sequence comes from Neodontobutis hainanensis, assembly GCA_024349245.1. Lineage (NCBI taxonomy): Eukaryota > Metazoa > Chordata > Actinopteri > Gobiiformes > Odontobutidae > Neodontobutis > Neodontobutis hainanensis. Next base: position 62,525 of record JALDNG010000423.1, on the reverse strand, counting down.
AATTCCTGAGTTGTATTGATTTTGGTAATAAGCCATTTTTTTGGGTAAATAAATAAATCTGATTTTTTTTTTTTTTTTTATCAATCAAATACTGTTGAAGACTTGAAAAACTTAATTGGATTTGAACACGTTTAGTTGGATCTGATCAGGTTTTATTTGGATTTGAACAGGTTTTAGTTGGATTTGATAAGGTTTTAGTTGGATCTGAACAGGTTTTAGTTGGATTTGAACAGGTTTGAAATTGATCTGAACAGGTTTTAGTTTAATTTGAGCAGGTTTGAGATGGATCTGAACAGGTTTTAGTTGGATCCGATAAGGTTTTATTTGGATCTGAACAGGTTTTAGTTGGATTTGATAAGGTTTTAGTTGGATCTGAACAGGTTTTAGTTGGATTTGAACAGGTTTGAAATTGATCTGAACAGGTTTTAGTTGAATTTGAACAGGTTTTAGATGGATCTGAACAGGTTTTAGTTGGATTTGAACAGGTTCTTGGTGGATCTTAACAGGTTCTTGGTGGATCTTAACAGGTTTTAGTTGGAACTGAACAGGTTTTAGTTGAATTTGAACAGGTTTTAGATGGATCTGAACAGGTTTTAGTTGGATTTGAGTAGGTTCTTGGTGGATCTTAACAGGTTTTAGTTGGAACTGAACAGGTTTTAGTTGGATTTGATTTAAACACTTGATATCCAAGTCTCGCGAGGGCAGAGATGCTGTGGCCGGGAATCTCGTGGCCAGGCCAGGCATAGCAATATTCATATTTAGCAACAACAACCTTTCTGAAAAATGGTTGTTTCGCTGTGAATCTTGTAAAAAAACGAGACTCTCAGAAGAGTTTGTCCTCGAGGCGCAGGAGCACACCTCGGACTGTGATTCTCAGGTGAATAAAACCCACCGTGAACATTTAATCAGCCTGTGTTGGTTACAGCAGCTTTAATAATGGCTAGCTCACAGATGCTAATAGTAGCCACGTTAGCATTAGCTCGCAGAAAATCTTTCTCGTGATGCTTTTGGATGATTCAAAGTAAAGTCATCCTGATAAAATGACCCACACGCCCTCCGTGGAGGTGTTTAGTCCAGGTTTAGAGCACAACCCTGGCTTTTATTTCTCCACAGGGCCGTGAGCATGTTGCGCGAGGTGGCTACAGTTAGCACCAGAGCTAACACGTCTTTAATAAAGCTGAATGAGCAGAGCCAACACACTGATAATAAACATGTCATAGGGTTATTTACAACATGACAGAGGAGGGAACGAGATTATTAACAGCAGGTCGTTTGGTTTGCAAGAAAACATCTGGACTCAACTGCGTTTTTTAAAAGAAATTTCAAATCCGTGGGAAAAAATGAACAATGCAAGAAGTCAGATGTTTAACTGAACAGGAGAGGTTACAAAACATTAGAAGGCCTATTATAATTTCAGCTGTAATATTATTAACTAATACATGCGTACACTTTTGCATTGAGATTTATACAAAAAAACTGAGAATACAAACTCGGAATAGTCAAGTGAGAAATGTTTTTTGTGTCTTCAAATGTATTCCCAGGATTTAAATTTTTTTTTTTTTTATTGACAGATATTTTAGATATGGCCTGTTGTCTTAAAGTCTTGGTCTGGTCTTGGTCCCGTCCAAGAGTATTACATCCAGGTCAGAAAAAACATTTGATTTGTGTTTATTGTTAAAAGTTGAGCTGAATATAGTGTCTTGTTGGATGTGTCGAAGTGAAGGCTGGTGTTTTCAGACACTTTTGGGCACATCCCAGTTTTATTTAATGCTCTGTTCTTTGTGACGTACTGGGATAATAAATCTACATTTATAATAACCTTCCATCAGGGTCCAGTCTCAGTTCAGAACAGAATCAGAATCAAGTTCAAACTCACTTTTTTAGACCTGGTCTAGTCCTGGTTTGGTCCTGGCTTAGACCTGGTCTAGTCCTGGTTTAGTTCAGTTTTGGCCTGAACCCTGGCTGCTTTAGTGTAAACTCAGAGGTCTAAACCTGTCCCATAAAGACTGGTCTGGGCTCAGATCCAGACTAACTCAGTCCGACTGAAGCTGAGAGAACCGAGAGTCCTCTCCCTGAGGTACGTTTCAGAGTGAAGGAGCCTGGAGCACAAAGAAATAACCGGCACAGATTTAATTTAATGAAGAACCTCTGAGGAAAGTCTGATTTAAAAAATAAACATTAAATTAAACTCTCATGTAGTTTAGAGTCACATTTATGTTCAAGCTAAATATTTATTTTCTGGTTTTATTAAAGTTCAAAAATCTGATAAAACATTAGAGAATGATGTCAGATGAAGCGCTTTTCAACTGAATTTGATGAAAGTGTCAGGGGCTGAACCTGACATAAAACCAGGACCAGACGGAGCTGCAGGGATTTGCCCAAACACACGTTCTATGGAACAGTGTCTGCTTTGGTTAAAATAATAACTTTAAGCATTTCTCAAGGCATCCGTTCTGCTGATTATTAGATTTTTGTTTTACTTGGTTCAACACAGACTTTAACCAGTTTAAAATAGTTTCCACCTGGTTTAAACTGGTTTTGACTGATCAGAACTGTCTAGAGCCATATTTGGAGAGGGTTGGAGTGGATAACCAGATAGAAACTGGACCATAACTGGTTTAAAACGTTTCAACTGTTTCCATTGAACCTTGGAGCAGAAATAAAGGAGTTGTAGTTCGGTTCTTGTGGTTTTTGTCTAAACTTGAGACTGCCTCGGGTTCAGTAGACGTCTGTGTCAGATTAAAACTAACCTTTTTCTGTCGTGTGCTCTTATTTTCAGGATGTGTCGATGGAAAACATCTAAAACACGGGTCCAACAAGAAGCGAGCCTCACCAGGCTTTTATCCATCGTCTAAAAACTACAAAACCATGTAGCTTTTTCTTCTTTTCAATAAAAAACTCAAATCAGCGGATCATGGATGCCACAGAACGGGCCTCAAGCTCCGCCTCCAAACGTTCCCTCCAATCAGATCCAACGATATAGAAATAAAAGCTCCCACTCTCAAAGCTGCTTTTCAGTTTAACAGCACTTTTACCAAAACGTTTTGTAAACACTATTTAAAAACCCACCTCGTCATTTCAAATGTTTTTTTTGTTTTTAGTTTTTGACTGAAACCTAAACCGTAACCATTTCCAGTGAAGTTTGAAACAGTTGTATTAATTCATTACAAAGTGATTTATTTTATTTCACAGTGGCCATGTTGGATCTTTGAGATTGACTGAAACATAATGGATACATTTTTTGTGAGATTTTACCACATTACTAAGCGTCTAAGGTCTGCCATATTTGACTAAAGAGGTACGTGGAATAAAAACTCAAAACTGAGCCAAATACGTTTTTTATAGAATTATACATATTTAAAAGTGCTATATTGGGCTGAAACCCACATCAGAGCCATTTTTGTTGTTTTTTTTTCTTTTTTTTTTTACCTACATTGACTAAAACCAGAATAAAAGCTGAGTGTGATGCCATTCAGTGAAAATAAATGGGAACAGTAATGTTTTAATAAAGACCAAACGAGAGATACATTGACTACAAACAGAAATCGAAGCCAGACTTGGATTAGATTTAGTTTTCTCAGCATTGGATCCAAACGAAAGGTGGACACTTAAATCTTTTTTAGTCTTAAACTCAGTTTGAATCCATTTCAAACGTTGAATTTGAGGCAGTTTTTTGACTTTATTACGATTGTTCTCACCATTAAATCCCTCCCTAAACGGCGGCCATGTTGGAGACTCAAGATTGACAGAAAAGAGCCACGCTGCAGCAATTTTGTTTTCAATCCAAGCTTCTTTTGTGAAGAATAGATCCAAACCAACGGCGGCTCTATTGGTTTTCTTAGCCTTATATCCAGACTACACGCCGCCATGTTGGACACTTAACCTGCCTTTCCTCTTAAACCTCGTCTGGATCCGTTTCTTGTCAGAATTGTCAGACCCTTTGCTTGCTTTGATCTGATTGGACAATGAACGGCTCCTTGTTGACTCCGCCAAGCCCTCGAGCGGCGGCTAATCCCTCGCCATTACCTCCCTCCCCGTCTCCGTCCCCCTCGCCCCCCTCTCCATCACTGCTGCCCCTGTTGCCCCGCCCCCCTCCATTACCTGCGCTGATGACTACGCCCCCTGCCCCTCACCTGTCGTCGCTGTCGGACACGCCCACGCCGTCGCCCTCTCCGTGTTTGAGCTGGACGGAGTTCTGCGAGCTTCATGCCCGAGTCGCCGCAGGGGATTTTGCGCGACACTTCAGAGCCTTTCTTTTGGAAAACCCACACTATTCTCCGGATTCAGCTTCTGCTTTCTGCCGACGCTTCACCGACAGATTTGTACGACACTTTCAGAGCGAACTCCAGGGGGCGCCGCAGAGCTCTGCAGTGACCAGCAGAGACGAGACGGTGAGCTGGTATTTTCAGTTAATGTGGTTTACTAGTGTTTAAAAAACTGACTAACAACAATCACATTATACATATTTTTATTTACTTAATGATTTTAGTCCTGAATGATAAAACGCACAGACTGTAAATGAGCTTTACTTGGGGCTAAAAAATACACCACAAATATTATATTGTTAAGCTAGTCACACAATTACATTATAGTTTTTCATATAATAAAAATATATATATATATTTTCTATTTAAACAACCTAGTTTTTATTTAAGTTATACATGACTTCATGTCATGTTAACATTTAACTCAAAAATGTATTTTCTCAGAATGATCGTGATGGTGGAGGTAGATTTATGCATTTCCTTTTGTCAGAAACTGAAATAGTGTGTGTTTTTCTCTCGTGCCTCAGATGGTGAGCTGGGCCCCTCAGTCCGATGCCACGTCTCTGGAGGAGGATGAAGAAGGCCTCTCTCCTTTATCGGGACCAGCTCGTGTCTTATCCAAACCTCCCTGTGCGTCCCGCCTGGAGCCCTGCGGTGCGTTCAGGGACCCTCAGAGCCAGGCCCAGCCCCCGTCCTCGTCCTCCTCCTGCTGCTCTTCGGTCGGAGGCAACAACAACGGCAGACGGACGGCGGCCGGGAACGGTGAGGCGCCGGTGGAGGAGCAGGAGGAAGAGGAGGAAGAGGACAGCTGGTTAGGAGCAGCGTCGGTTGGAGAGGAGGCGGAGGAACGAGAGGGCGCTCTGGATATGAACGAGATGGAGAACACGGAACATACTCCGCAAAACCAGGCGTCCAGCATAAGGTACAGTCTCTGAAACACACAGTCCTCTCTCAGGACGAGGTGAGAGACCAGAGACCCACAACGGGACACACAATCTAAAACATACAACTCATTTTTAGGGCCCGCCCAAAGGCTGGTGCTGAGTGTCAGCAGGATGGACTTCAGTCAAAAAGGAGGCGCTTCACTGATGAGAGAGGGATTCTTTAAGTTTAAGTACAGTGCAGCTCCGTCAGTCGTACAAAAAAAAATGATTGTTTTTTTGTATGACTACAGATACTTTTAAATAGTAAATGTATGTTCTTTTATACTTAGTACTTATTGGTGAACATAAAGTCTGGAAAATAATTAGTGTAAATAAAAATATTATTTTGGATTGAGTCAAAACCTACTGCGTTACTCCTGTGAGTTTAAAGCTTCTAACGCTGGATAAAACACGACATTAAACCCCAGGAAATGTATTCTCACAAGACAAGATTTGACATTAAAAATAAATTACTTCTACAGCTGCAGTTCTGTGTTAATGTTTTCTTTATCTGGTTTGTTTTTGTTGTGTGGCTAAAGCTCCAAAGGGAACGGCTCGTCAAAGAACAAGCTGAAGAAGCGGTTCTCTCTGAGGAACATGAGCCGCAGCGTCAGAGGCAGCGTCCGGGGGATTTTACACTGGAGGAGCGCGTCCAGCGAGTCCAACCAGAGCCCACTGCCGCAGAGCTACAGCTACACCATGGGAGTCCAGGTACAGGCCTCTGTCGGGTACAGGCCTCTGTCGGGTACAGTCCTCTGTCGGGTGCAGTCCTCTGTCGGGTACAGGCCTCTGTCGGGTACAGTCCTCTGTCGGGTGCAGTCCTCTGTCGGGTGCAGTCCTCTGTCGGGTGCAGTCCTCTGTCGGGTGCAGTCCTCTGTCGGGTACAGGCCTCTGTCGGGTACATGCCTCTGTCGGGTACATGCCTCTGCCTCTGTCGGGTACATGCCTCTGTCGGGTGCAGGCCTCTGTCGGGTGCAGGCCTCTGTCGGGTGCAGGCCTCTGTCGGGTGCAGTCCTCTGTCGGGTGCAGTCCTCTGTCTGGTGCAGTCCTCTGTCGGGTGCAGTCCTCTGTCGGGTGCAGGCCTCTGTCGGGTGCAGTCCTCTGTCGGGTACATGCCTCTGTCGGGTACATGCCTCTGTCGGGTGCATGCCTCTGTCGGGTGCAGTCCTCTGTCGGGTGCAGTCCTCTGTCGGGTACATGCCTCTGTCGGGTGCAGGCCTCTGTCGGGTGCAGTCCTCTGTCGGGTACATGCCTCTGTCGGGTACATGCCTCTGTCGGGTACAGGCCTCTGTCGGGTACAGTCCTCTGTCGGGTGCAGTCCTCTGTCGGGTACAGGCCTCTGTCGGGTACAGTCCTCTGTCGGGTGCAGTCCTCTGTCGGGTACAGTCCTCTGTCGGGTACAGGCCTCTGTCGGGTGCAGTCCTCTGTCGGGTGCAGTCCTCTGTCGGGTGCAGTCCTCTGTCGGGTACAGGCCTCTGTCGGGTACATGCCTCTGTCGGGTACAGGCCTCTGTCGGGTACAGTCCTCTGTCGGGTGCAGTCCTCTGTCGGGTACAGTCCTCTGTCGGGTACAGTCCTCTGTCGGGTACATGCCTCTGTCGGGTACATGCCTCTGCCTCTGTCGGGTACATGCCTCTGTCGGGTGCAGGCCTCTGTCGGGTGCAGTCCTCTGTCGGGTGCAGTCCTCTGTCGGGTGCAGTCCTCTGTCGGGTGCAGTCCTCTGTCGGGTGCAGTCCCCTGTCGGGTGCAGTCCCCTGTCGGGTACATGCCTCTGTCGGGTACATGCCTCTGTCGGGTGCAGTCCTCTGTCGGGTGCAGTCCTCTGTCGGGTACAGGCCTCTGTCGGGTGCATGCCTCTGTCGGGTGCAGTCCTCTGTCGGGTGCAGGCCTCTGTCGGGTGCAGGCCTCTGTCGGGTGCAGGCCTCTGTCGGGTACAGGCCTCTGTCGGGTGCATGCCTCTGTCGGGTGCAGTCCTCTGTCGGGTGCAGGCCTCTGTCGGGTGCAGGCCTCTGTCGGGTGCAGGCCTCTGTCGGGTGCAGGCCTCTGTCGGGTGCAGGCCTCTGTCGGGTGCAGGCCTCTGTCGGGTGCATGCCTCTGTCGGGTGCAGGCCTCTGTCGGGTGCAGGCCTCTGTCGGGTGCAGGCCTCTGTCGGGTGCAGGCCTCTGTCGGGTGCAGGCCTCTGTCGGGTGCAGGCCTGCTTGCTCCAGTCAAACGGAGACATGTTCTGACCTCAAGATTTGTAGAAGCAGTGGTTTATATTCTTTAAACACGCATATTTAGTTGGTTTAGTGTTAAATGACTCACAGTGGGGTTAGAGCTGCCCACTGAGCATGTGCAGTAAAAGTTGTGTGTGTAATAACCCTGGATACGTTCTTGTGTTCTCTCGTCGACAGGATGGCTCTAAGCGTGGCTCCGGCTCCTCTCAGACCCAGATGCCCGTCTCTCTGTCGATGCCCCTGTCACTGCCTCACTCCTCTTCCTCGTCTCTTCCTCCCTCATCCTCGAGCAGTGCCACGTCTCTGTCTCAGCCCAGCGCTGACCCTCACTCTCACCTTCACCGGCGGCGGAGCAACGGTGAGAGCGCGGACGGGAAAGACAAATGGACTCACCGTCTGGAGAAGCTCCGCCTGTCGCGCTCCCCTCCTCCTGTCCTCAACATGGCCGCTGCAAACGCTGCCTCTTCTTCGCTGCCTCCCGTTGCCACGGCAACTGCGAGGAAGGCGGGGCGTCTGGTCAGAGAGGGCGGAGTTAGCGTGAGCTCTTCCTCCAGCGACGAGTTCAGTGGGAGCAGCGGGTTCTCTGGGTTTTCCTTCGGGTTGTTGCACCACGACAGTAACAGCCCCACGGTGAATAATGCAGTGCAGCCGCTGGCCTCCGGGGGCAGCGTCCCCTGGAGGGGGGGGCGCTGGCACAAGTGTCGGCTAGTGCTCAGAGAGAGAGACAGAGAGGGTGCAGAGAGAGGAGAGGAGTACTACCTGGAGTTCTTCATCCCACCCAAGGTAATGTTCTTTACACAATGTAGTATGTCTTTCTGGCCAGTAGGGGTGCTGTGAACCACACCCCATTACCACCAAGAAGAAGTAGTGATGGTGGTGAAGGGACCAGATCAGCTGTGACATGACAGAATAAACCCATTTAATTATCACAAACGGTTATAATGCTTTTGTTGGAGTCTGATAAAGTTTACTGAAGACTTACCTAAAGCTGAAATAAATGACACCAGCGCTACTTTCTCACAACACACTCACAAGAGTAAGTGCTCCTCTTCCATTCTCCTCCCTCCTCCTCCTGCTGCAGGCCTCGAAGCCCCGTCTGACGGTGCCCTGCTGCTCCATCGTGGACGTGAGGAGCACCACGGCGCTGGAGGTCCCAGACAAAGAGAACACCTTCCTGCTGCAGGTAAACCCTGGGACTCTGTTACATTCAGGCTCCTGTGTAGTTCATGGAAAGTGGGTTGAACGTGAATTATCTGGTGTTTTCAGCTTGAGGGGGCTGCGCAGTACGTGATTGAGACTCGAGACGCTGTTCAGATGAGAGCATGGCTCGGCGACATCAGAAACGGCATCTGTCTCAGGTAACACTCCAGGAACAGGAAACAGATCACTGCTTAACTCAAAAGCTTCTAAATGGGTCAAAGTGGTAAAACTTGACTTTATATTTGTGTGTGATGTGTCGACAGTGAACAGGACGATGCCGAGGCCATGAGTGGACCGTTGGACATTAGTGGGACTCCGGAGATCATCGACCGTTTCTCACAGGGTCAGCTCATTTAAATAATGCTCAAAGATGTGCTGGCGGGTGATACTAATGTCTTCTTCCTCCTGTTCTCAGTCTGTTACGGAGGAATCGGCGGCTCGTCTCCGCTAATGGACCCTCTTCCTCCAGAGCTGCCGCCGCGAGCTCCTCTGGACGAATCGGACAGCAGGATTCTGGGAGGAGGCGGGGCCAGTCTGGGCACACCTTTTGCCGAGACGCCAGACGCTACAGGTAAAAACTGAAAATGGCAGCTGAAAGTATTTTTGTGGCTGGTAACAGGACACGTGGTAAAAACACAGCTTTTCAATTAAAAAAAGTGTGTTTAGAAGTTTTAAGTGGCTGAAACTAGAATTTTTGAGTAATAGTAAAAAATATGTTTTTAACACAAAACTATTGTCTTGGTTTACAATGGTTTTGAACTTCAGTTTAACATATTTTATTTAGCTGTATATTTATCTTATAAAATCTAAAAAGCTCACTGTTTGCTTTATTTGAGTTTAAAACAATTTTAGATTGATTATTAATTGTGAGTTTTGTAGAAGTCCTCCTCACTCTTTCCTGTTCCTCTGTCCAGGCTCGTTCCTGTTCTCAGAGGTAAATCCGGCCGACACCGTGGAGCACCCTCTGAGCGAGTGTCAGTGGTTCCACGGGACGCTGTCTCGACTCAAAGCGGCGCAGCTGGTTCTGGCCGGAGGTCCCGCGAGCCATGGAGTCTTCCTGGTCCGACAGAGCGAGACCCGGAGAGGAGAATACGTCTTGACCTTCAACTTCCAGGGAAAGGCCAAGGTGAGACACAGGTTTAGACAGATCAACCTTATGGGAAATGTAGTCTTTGTAGTAGTTGCTAGCACAAGCTAATGCAATTAAACAGCCTTTTAGTGGCAATAGAGAGTCCATGAAGCGTAATGTAAGTCCTGTTTGTCCTCTAAAGACCTCCTCGATGCAGACATATACAGGAAGTGCTACATCGGCCAATGAGACAGCATCATGTGACTGTGGCTGGACATGGTGTCATTAATTCTGATTATGAGATGTTTTAAATCCTGTGTTTGCTCTCAGCACCTGCGTCTGTCTCTGAACGAGGACGGTCAGTGTCGTGTGCAGCACCTCTGGTTCCAGTCCATATTCGACATGTTGGAGCATTTCCGTGTCCACCCCATCCCCCTCGAGTCGGGCGGGGCCTCGGACGTCACGCTCATCAGCTTTGTAGGAGCCACCGCCGTCAGACAGACAGGTACAGACTCACCTCCGTCAGACAGACTCACCTCCGTCAGACAGACTCGTACAGACTCACCTCCGTCAGACAGACAGGTACAGACTCACCTCCGTCAGACAGACTCACCTCCGTCAGACAGACAGGTACAGACTCACCTCCGTCAGACAGACAGGTACAGACTCACCTCCGTCAGACAGACAGGTACAGACTCACCTCTGTCAGACAGACTCACCTCCGTCAGATAGACTTACCTCCGTCAGACAGACAGGTACAGACTCACCTCCGTCAGATAGACTTACCTCCGTCAGACAGACAGGTACAGACTCACCTCTGTCAGACAGACTCACCTCCGTCAGATAGACAGGTACTGACTCACCTCCGTCAGACAGACAGGTACAGACTCACCTACGTCAGATAGACTTACCTCCGTCAGACAGACAGGTACAGACTCACCTCCGTCAGACAGACAGGTACAGACTCACCTCCGTCAGACAGACAGGTACAGACTCACCTCCGTCAGACAGACAGGTACAGACTCTCTTCCGTCAGACGTTTACAGCAGCTTTAGTCACGTTTACTGCAGCTTTAGTCACGTTTACGGCAGCTTTAGTCACGTTTACGGCAGCTTTAGTCACGTTTACTGCAGCTTTAGTCACGTTTACTGCAGCTTTAGTCACGTTTACTGCAGCTTTAGTCACATTTACAGAAACCTCAGATGGATTCATTATTATATAAAGCCGTAGACACTTTTGTGTAGGTATTATACCTGTGATGCTCATTATTTAACCTGTTTTTAAAGTGATAGCAGTGGGTTTATAAATCCCCTGAAGGTTTGGAGAAGCCGACAGGAGCAGGTCCAAACCTCACTTTAAAATCTCTTAAGGCTTCGTGTGCTGCTGCTGTGACCTCTGTGTGTCTGTTTGTGGTTGTGTCTGACACTGCTCGTCCCCACAGGCCGAGACAGGGCCGGCAGTCGGGCCGCAGTCTGTGATGTCATCAACACGCGCCATCCCGACTCTCCATCAACCCCCATCTCTGACTGTGTGTAAGTGAGACTCAGCGCCAGGACGCAGACCGGACGCATGGATGTGGAGGCTCTGGGGTTTCTCTGAATGACCGCAGACTGCTTTTTGTTTCTGTGGACTACGCCCCTCACATTTAAACCCCTGGCACCGACTGTAACCAGGACTAGACTGAGCACAGAAGGTTCTGAAACCTAGTCCCGGGACGGGAGTGAACAGGGTCTGTAGACCGGTCTTTAGTCCCGGGACGGGAGTGAACAGGGTCTGTAGACCGGTCTTTAGTCCCGGGACGGGAGCGTAGAGCAGAGTGTGGTGTGAGTGAAGTGTGCTGCTCCATGACGCCATAAACCAGACTCAGACGGATCACTGTCGCCTTCCCTGCCTTCTGTCTCCTCCTGCTGCTGTCTCCTCCTCCTGCTGTCTCCTCCTTTTCCTGTCTCCTCCTGCTGTCTCCTCCTCCTGTCTCCTCCTGTCTCCTCTTCCTGCTGTCTCCTCCTCCTGTCTCCTCCTGCTGGCTCCTCCTGCTGTCTCCTCCTGCTTTCTCCTCCTCCTGCTGTCTCCTCCTCCTGTCTCCTCCTGCTGGCTCCTCCTCCTGTCTCCTCTTCCCGCTGTCTTCTCCTCCTGCTCCGGTCTCCTCTTCCTCCTGTCTCCTCCTCCTGCTGTCTCCTCCTTCTCCTGTCTCCTGCTCCTGCTGTCTCCTCCTCCTGTCTCCTCTTCCTGCTGTCTCCTCCTCCTGTCTCCTCTTCCTGCTGTCTCCTCCTCCTCCTGTCTCCTCTTCCTGCTGTCTCCTCCTCCTCCTGCTGTCTCCTCCTCCTGCTGGCTCCTCCTTCTCCTGTCTCCTGCAGGCTCCTCCTCCTCCTGTCTCCTCTTCCTGCTGTCTCCTCCTCCTCCTGCTGGCTCCTCCTCCTCCTGTATCCTCCTTCTGTCTCCTCCTTCTCCTGTCTCCTCCTCCTGCTGTCTCCTCCTGATGTCTTCTCCTCCTCCTGCTGGCTCCTCCTTCTCCTGTCTCCTGCAGGCTCCTCCTCCTCCTGTCTCCTCCTCCTGCTGGCTCCTCCTTCTCCTGTCTCCTGCAGGCTCCTCCTCCTCCTGCTGACTCCTCCTCCTCCTGTCTCCTGCTGTATCCTCCTGCTGGCTCCTCACATCTGCTCTGTCCTTTATCCTCCTCTGTTCTTTATGAAGGATTATCTCTGGCTCTTACTCTTTTCTTCATATTTCTCATCTTCATCTATAATTGTCATTTTCAGTTTAGTATTAAAAGAATCCCACAGCTTTTCCTCTTTTCTTCAGTTTGTGTAGTTCTTCTGTCTCTAACCTTATTTCCATCTGAAGTATGTATTCTCACATTAAACCCCCTCTTCTCTTCTTCTCCTCCACAGACTTGAGCAGCAGCAGTCGCCCCCGTAGCCCTCTCCCCTCTCCTCCCCCTCCCCTCCCCCCGAGCCGTCCTCCTCCCCCGACTCCGCCACAGGAGCGCGTCCCGGCTCCCGACTCCCCCTCGATCCGCCCGGGGCTGCCTTTGCCCCCTCCTACAGCCGGACCGCCCTCCGGCCCCGCCCCGCAGACCTCCGCCGCTCTGACAGGAAGTGGAGGAGGCAGCGCAGGAAGCGGCGGGGGAGGGGGGGTGATGGAGGAGTGGGACGACCGAGACAGGGACTCGGCTCTGCGTCAGCTCGAGAGCGAGAGTGACGAGGGGAGCCGGGCGCCACGAGCTGTGGATAATCAGTACTCGTTTTTCTGAGGAGCCACAAACACACGTGTGGTGTTCAGGGACAGAGGAAGTGTCGGGAAACGCAGCGCTCATTCACAACGCACTGAAGGCTCCAGTTCAACTTCTACAAAAAAGAAACGCTGCTCGAAACAAAAGGCCACCGTTTATCGTCTGTTTAGATCAGGCTCATTTTCACCGACAAGGTTTACTTTAGATCAGAGCTCATCAAAACCTGTTCAAATCCAACTAAAACCTGTTCAGATCCAATTAAAACCTGTTCAGATCCAAACTAAGACCTGTTCAGATCCAAACTAAAACCTGTTCAGATCCAATTAAAACCTGTTCAGATCCAATTAAAACCTGTTCAGATTCAAACAAAACCTGTTCAGATCCAAACTAAGACCTGTTCAGATCCAAACTAAGACCTGTTCAGATCCAAACTAAAACCTGTTCAGATCCAATTAAAACCTTTTCAAATCCAACTAAAACCTGTTCAAATCCAACTAAAACCTGTTCAGATCCAAACAAAACCTGTTCAGATCCAACTAAAACCTGTTCAGATCCAATTAAGACCTGTTCAAATCCAATTAAAACCTGTTCAGATCCAACTAAACCCTGTTCAGATCCAACTAAAACCTGTTCAGATCCAATTAAAACCTGTTCAAATTCAATTAAAACCTGTTCAAATTCAATTAAAACCTGTTCAAATCCAATTAAAACCTGTTCAAATCCAACTAAAACATGTTCAGATCCAACTAAAACCTGTTCAGATCCAAACTAAAACCTGTTCAGCTCAAACTAAAACCTGTTCAGATCTTCAGACCTATGTAAAACCTGGAAACTAGTAGCTTACAGAATGTTTGGTTAAACCTTGTTGGTGCGACTGGGCTTTCTTGAATTCCTGGTTCAGAGTGTTTGGTGAAAAGGTGACAGGACACTTTCATTCATAACCAGTGTTTTATTTTAGGACTAACACTACAGAGAGACGACAGCTCCAACACTAACCACAGCTCGGATACCTCACAGGGCCTCCTGCTCGAGCGGAGGACTCAGCAGCGTTAGAAACACTTCTACAGCGGCCGCACGAGTCGAGATGAACAAGTCAACATGGAGTCAGAGCCAAAGAGAAGTAGGAAAATATAACTGACAATGGAAAAAAAAAGGTTTAAGTAAAAGCATCTGGACTCCGTTTTCAAGGTGATGACGTTTTGTCTCTAATTTTTGAAATTAGAGAAGAATGTCCAGTACTTTTACTTAAACCTTTTTTTTTTTTCAAGATGTCCTGGATGACTGAGAACCTTCACCGACATATAACTGACAATCCTTAAAGCACTTCATATTAACTTCATCTAATGTCCAAAGGCTGTATTAAAAAGTCATTAGAAAAGGTTGTCATATTTACAGACCTGCCAACCCTGACGCATTTTGTGAAGTAGGCCCGCATTTAGACCCCACACTACGGTCCGGTCTGTTGCTCTAAAAGTACAAAAAGCAGCTGCTCAGGCTGTTGCTGTCTGCAGCGAGAGCCCCTCCATTTCTTAAAGCAACAGTCAATCAACATGTGGCACCTACGGCAAAGTCCCACCTCTCTCCTTTAATGATCGTTCGTGCTCGTGTGATTGGAGCTGGGAACAGTGCTTCCTAAACAGTTAGCGGAAGAGTACCCACCAGAGCTGCGTAGCGAGAGCCGAGCTGCTGCAGCAGGTCTATCTCTGAGCATTTTTAGGTCAATAACTGCTTTATATCATGAGATGAACTCCTCCGCTTGAGACAGGAGCTCTCCTTGTCCCCTCCAGGTTGCTGGAGAGCTCCTGTCTCAAGTGGAGCAGTTCAAGTATCTTGAGGTCTTGTTCACGAGTGAGGGAAGGAGGGAGCGTGAGATTGACAGATCAGTGCAGCTTCTGCAGTGATGCGGTCGATGTACCGGTCTGTCGTGGTGAAGAAGGAGCAGAGCTGTAAGGCAAAGCTCTCGATTTACCAGTCGATCTACGTTCCTACTCTCACCTATGGTCATGAGCTTTGGGTCATGACCGAAAGAACAAGATCCCGGATACAAGCGACCGAAATGAGCTTTCTCCGCAGAGTGGAGGGGCGCTCCCTTAGAGATAGGGTGAGGAGCTCGGTCACTCGGGAGGAGCTCAAAGTAGAGCCGCTGCTCCTCCACATCGAGAGGAGCAGCTGAGGTGGCTCGGCATCTGTTTCGGATGCCTCCTGGACCCCTCCCTAGGGAGGTGTTCTGGGCATGTCCCACCGGGAGGAGACCCCGGGGAAGACTTAGGACACGCTGGAGGGACTATGTCTCTCTCGTCTGGCCTGGGAACGCCTCAGTATCCCCCGGAAGAGCTGGAGGAAGTGTCTGGGGAGAGGGAAGTCTGGGCGTCTCTGCTTAGACTGCTGCCCCCGCGACCCGGCCCCGGATAAGAGGAAGAAGATGGATGGATGAGCGTTAGTTTGAGAGGTTTGACTATTTAACACAGTCCAAGTCCGTCACTAACACTAATGTGCAGAGACACAACCCGTAGTCTGTTTACTCGGTTATACAGATGAGGAGTAATATATCTTCTCACGTTGTTTAAAGAAATCTTTTAAAATAAGTCTTCATAGAGGCTGAAGTCTGTTTTTGTAAATGGGACTTGATTAGCGAGCCTTTATGTTGTAATATTCCCAATAGAGTCCATATAATACTTGTATTATTACACTTACCACATGTTAAAGACTTATTATGCAGGATTTCTAGAATTAAACTATTCCTGACTCATTGTAATTACTTTTAGTGTTGTTTGGTACAAAAGCATTAATCACTCAGCTCTTTTCTAAAGTGATGAGTTTAAAGACGGGAGATAATGCTGCACATTCTCAGTTACAAAGCCCTAGACGTACATACTTTAAGTATAGCATTAGGTGAAAATAAAGCCCAGAATCCACATGAGATTTTATACATAACTGAAACCAGTGTTTTATTTGCACTAAAATATAATTTAATTAGAATATATTTGTATGGGTTACGTGTGAAGACGGTCGTTAGGAGTGCGACACCGATGTAGTACTTCCCGGGTTGGCAGGTCTGCATTTACTGTTTAAATCCATCTAAAACCTGTTTAAATCCATCTAAAACCTGTTTAAATCCATCTAAAACCTGTTTAAATCCATCTAAAACCTGTTTAAATCCATCTAAAACCTGTCCAAATCCATCTAAAACCTGTCCAAATCCATCTAAAACCTGTTTAAATCCAACTGAAATCCAAAAATAAACCTGTTTATTTCCACTTGTTCATTAAAAGGCTTTGCTGAGGCCAGTTTAAACCCGGCGACTCGCGGCTGATGCAGTAAAAACATTAAAAACAGTGAAAGTTACCTCAGTTTTGTCGCTCATCTTCTCCGACAGTTCTCAGACGAACGACTGGAGACAGTAATAACCACAATAATATTAACATGAATAATAAACAGACGGTCAGAATAGTATTAATTTCTATGTTTTATTTTGTACAATGTATGTAACACTTCTCCTTTTAATTCAACAAAATGTCTGTGCCTTTTTGATTTTTCATGTTTTTTTTTTTGGGATAAAAAAATACAAAGAGGAGCCTGGTTTTTAGGGCGAAACATCTCACTTTTTCTTGTTTCCAACCTCATTTATTCAGAATGTCATGGGTTTAAAATATTAGCGGAAAACGTCAGACTTTTTCTACTTGTGCCTTTTTGTGTAACGCATTTAACGCCGAGTCGTGGTTGTTTTCGGAGGAGTTTTATTCGGTCCCGGTTGTCCTCGTCATGTTCGTGTCCCTCTCTCGGTTTTTAAAAACTCTTTGTGCCTTTCTCTGTCTGTTCTCTTCTGGGACCTGTGTCGAGGTTAGTTTCAGGTACTACATTGAATTTAATGATAATATAAATATAGTGAAACTCAAAAAGCCTCCTGTCGTTCTTTAATAACTGCTCAAAGGCTCGGGACTCGAACTCCAGTCAGACCAAAGGAGCCGGGATCCTTTTTAACGCATCAACACGAGGGAAGCTCAAATAAAACACCATTCCCTCGTTGTTTTTAAAGCCACACACACGATGATAAATCCTACTGGAGAGCAGGAGGCAGGAGGACAAACCCGAGTTTGTCAAGCTCTGGTGGAGCGGCCGTCTCCTGGAGGACTGTGCCAGGACCAGGTCTGGACCAGACTCAGCTGCACCAGAGGTTTCCTGTGACTGACTCAGGGTTTTAGGCTTTTCTTCTCTGGAGAAGGTGTCCCACATTAGTTCACCTTAGTCATTATTTATGACTTGACCATTAGACAGTGTCAGGTGCTTCTGCTCTAAGAACTGCAGTCCTTCATTTCACCACCAGGTGTCACCAGAGACACTAAAGGATCAACAAACTTTATTGTTACACATTTTATTTCAGTATAAAGTAAACACAACAAGTCGGAATCAGACTGAAACACATTCTCAGGACGCGTCAGAAAAGTATCCCATCATGCACTGGGCTCCTGGTGAACCATCCCATCATGCACTGGGCTCCTGGTGAACCATCCCATCATGCACTGGGCTCCTGGTGAGCAACCTGGACACAACAGAGGAGAGTTAGGGCAGTTAAAGTGAAGTGTTTTAATGAGAAAAAGAGATTCGACTGACGCCAGGCTGGTTCACGTAGTTCCCCTCGTCTTCACTGTCGCTCTCGGACGAGTCCAAGTCCGGACCTGAAACTGGACTACAGTTGGACTGAGGCAGAGGCTGGACATTCAGATAATCATCTGAGGAGAAAAGTGAACAGGTGTGAGTTATGAGGGCCATGTGTCTGAACGGAGGCCTCTGATTGGTCGATGGGGCTAACCTGAGTCGTCTTGAAGGATGTCTTTGGCATTTTCGATGTTCTCGTAGTCGTGCTGCCCGTCTGAGGAAAGAACAGTTCACTGAATTAATCTGTGCTCGTGATGTGTAAATGTGTAATTTAAAGAAACAACAGAGGTTCAGAGATATTTCAGACGAGCCCTCGGTCATGATCAGGAAAGGTTCAGGGCTTTGTTTCACCTGAGATCCGGACTGGACCCTGGTCAGAACTAACCCCTCTATTTCCAGCCGGAGCTGACCCTTCAGGGCAAAGTGTGTCTGGAGCTGAGGCCTTGTTCTCGCTGCAGCTGTTCTCTTTCTTTGGTTTGGTTTAGTGTCACATGTTCCAAAAACTGGAGTTTCAATATTAACAATCACCACAAAGAAGTCGCCCGTGTGTCTGTTAGCTCCGTGTTAGCTTTAAAAAGGTCTGAAGCAGTAAAGAGCTCTGAGAGAAGGTTTTACTGAGTCTCAGAGCGAAGTGTACGACCTGCCCTCTAGACATTTAAATAAATATTTCCAGGAACAAAAGCTAACATTGTGGGAAAAATAACTGATCCACAGTCTGATTAGATTATAATTCTTGGATAAATATGTATTTTCTGATCTCAGTGGTGAGTAAGGTTCATGTGAACAGACTCATTTCAAACCCAGCGTCTGATCATGTGACATTAACCCCAGCCTTATCCTGTGAACTCATCAGTGTAAACACAGTACTGTAATGTCCTACTGCACCTGAACTGGGCGTGGACACTCGGCTCAGATTGGTCGGAGGACGGACATCTTCAGGAAGTACTATTCTACACAAAACCACAAAAGAAGAAGAGGATGCAATAAAAATGCAGCAGCGTCTCGTGAGTTTAAACGTGTTTGTAGTGGTCAGAGAAGACTGATCTGTCTCGGTCTGGATCTGGTTCTTCTTCGGGCTGCTCCGGGCTGCCTCCTCTCAGACCAACTGCTGTCATGTTTCCTTCACTACATCCTTAAACCTACTCTTTGCTCTTCCTCTAGATCGACTGAAACATTCCCTGTTCCTCCTCTGAACATCTGAGTCTGACCTCTGACCTGGGCGGTCCCTCTGATGGACACTTCCTGGTCTTGTCTTAGCTCTGCTCCCTTCACTTCTCTTCCTCTCTGCTCTCACCTCTGTCCTGTAAACCTTTCTGTAACTCTTCATCAGCCTTTCCACTCTCTGTCTTCGTGGAAACAAGCCTCTCTGAACAAACCTATTCAGAGTCTTCAAAGACACGTGGCCACAGAGCGACAGGAAACCGTCCGAGAGAGACGGGGTCGAGACGCTCTGTGGTATGGGCCTCAGTAAAACCACCGACTGTTCAGGACGTATCAACCGTGATGTCCGAAAGCCCAAAGTAGTATTCAGTCAGCACAGAGATCTGAGAGAAGGTCTTACTGAGTCTCAGAGCGAGGTGTGTGCCCTCTACAAACTTTAACCTTTACACACAGATGGACCTGGACCTGGACCGTCACAGATGGACCTGGACCTGGACCGTCACAGATGGACCTGGACCTGGACCGTCACAGATGGACCTGGACCTGGACCGTCACAGATGGTCCTGGTCCTGGACAGTCACAGATGGACCTGGACCTGGACCGTCACAGATGGACCTGGACCTGGACCTGGACCGTCACAGATGGACCTGGACCTGGACCTGGACCGTCACAGATGGACCTGGACCTGGACCGTCACAGATGGTCCTGGTCCAGGACAGTCACAGATGATCCTGGTCCGGGACAGTCACAGATGGTCCGGGACAGTCACAGAAGGACGTGGACAGTCACAGATGGTCCTGGTCCGGGACAGTCACAGAAGGACGTGGACAGTCACAGATGGTCCTGTTCCGGGACAGTCACAGATGTCCTGGTCCGGGACAGTCACAGAAGGACGTGGACAGTCACAGATGGTCCTGTTCCGGGACAGTCACAGATGTCCTGGACAGTCACAGATAGTCCTGGTCCGGGACAGTCACAGAAGGACGTGGACAGTCACAGATGGTCCTGTTCCGGGACAGTCACAGATGTCCTGGTCCGGGACAGTCACAGAAGGACGTGGACAGTCACAGATGGTCCTGTTCCGGGACAGTCACAGATGTCCTGGACAGTCACAGATAGTCCTGGTCCGGGACAGTCACAGAAGGACGTGGACAGTCACAGATGGTCCGGGACAGTCACAGAAGGACGTGGACAGTCACAGATGGTCCTGTTCCGGGACAGTCACAGATGTCCTGGACAGTCACAGATAGTCCTGGTCCGGGACAGTCACAGATGGTCCGGGACAGTCACAGAAGGACGTGGACAGTCACAGATGGTCCTGGTCCGGGACAGTCACAGAAGGACGTGGACAGTCACAGATGGTCCTGTTCCTGGACAGTCACAGATGGTCCTGTTCCTGGACAGTCACAGATGTCCTGGTCCGGGACAGTCACAGATGTCCTGGACAGTCACAGATAGTCCTGGTCCGGGACAGTCACAGATGGTCCGGGACAGTCACAGAAGGACGTGGACAGTCACAGATGGTCCTGGTCCGGGACAGTCACAGAAGGACGTGGACAGTCACAGATGGTCCTGTTCCTGGACAGTCACAGATGTCCTGGTCCGGGACAGTCACAGATGGACGTGGACAGAGACAGCTCTAGTACGTACATGTATCCAGGGTCGTCCAGGTCGCTCTCTGCGTTCACGTACGAACCTGAAACAAACAGGGCTTTAGTTAAACTTGCTGCAGGACTCCTTCAGCTTCAGTGAAGACCCACTCACCTCCAGGATTCTCCGAACTGTTGTTACTTTCTGAAACGAAGAACAGAGTCAGGGTCAGTCGTCTTAAAAACACTTACACTTTACATTTCAGAGTCCAGACCTGTTTCTGTCGGAGTGAGCGAGGGACAGGCTCGTCTCTGAGACTCCACCAGCGACCTGCAGGAACAAGAGACCGAGTCAGACCAGGTCCAGACCGGGACCGGACCTGCTCAGATCAGGTCAGTGACAGTGTGTGGGACTCACAGAGGGGACAGGTGGCTGTTGGACGGATGAAAGCTCTGGTCTGAGGGCGAATGGACTGAAACACAACAGTTATTTTAGAAGAATCATTATATTCTTAGATTTAGAGGAACACAGCATTTTATTCTGACAAAACCGAGTCCAGACCAAGTCCAGACCCAGTGCAGACTATAATAGATGTCCAGACTCGAGTTAGTCCAGTCTTAGACCAGGTCCAGACTCGTGGAGGTCAGAGGACTCACTGGTTCGGCTGAGGTTGAACTGAGTCGACCTGTGACAGAAGAAACACGGTCAGACTGGCTTTAACAGATCATGTTTTTACTGAGAGAAGGTTCCAGACTCACGGGATGTAGGTGTCCTCAGAGGTGTGCGTCTGACTGATGGACACTGGGACAGACAGGACACAGGAGCTTTTACAAACACGAGTTAGAAAAGTTCAAACTCATCTAAAACTCCTGAGACAGAAAAGAACTGTAACAGATTCAAAACTGTAAAATGTATAGGCTTCTCCTTTTAACCTTTTAAATGTCTTTTTCACATTTGTTTTCATCTGAGCAGTATCTAATGTCTCAATAATAATAATCATCATACTAATAATATAATCATAATATTTAATATTAATAATTATAATTAATATTAATAATAATGTATTGGATTTATACAGTGCTTTTCAAGGCTCTCAAAGTGCTTTACAGAGTTCATTATTCATTCACTCCACAGTCACACACTGGAGGTGAACCTAAGGACTCTCCGACCTCCAAACATTTACACAGCAGGGTGTCTTGCCCAAGGACACAATGACACTATGAACTGGCGAAAGCAGGAATTGAACTGGCAACTTCTGGTTAGATGCGCCCCAAACGGGAGAAGGCTTTAGAGCAGGGTTCGTGCGCCAGATGTGGCTCTTTTGATGACTCTCTACTGCATCTGTTCAGGGTTGCTGGAGCCAATCCCAGCTGTTCTTCGGGGTATGTAAGCAAAGCTCTATTTTATTGGATAATGCAGTAGCCTGAATAAGTCGTTAAGAAGTAAACTTTCCTCCTTTTAATCAAATGGTCAGCTATTTTATGCAGAGTAAACCCTTTTGATGAAGACCGTGAAATAAAAAAAAGATGAGGAGTACTGCACGTTTCGTGACTGGACAGAGGAGGGGTGTCTAATATGCACTGATAAAATTCCATTGATGAAACTGTCAAACATCAGCAGGACATCAGCAGAAGGCCTGCCAAGAGCCACCATCCCAGAGTAAAGAGCAGCTCTCTGTGGGCCCTCAGGGCGACTGGAGGCTCTGGAGCTGGTTCTGTGGCAATAGTGAGGATGGAAGACTTTGAGCTCAAATGGTGATGTTGCTGGTTATTCGTGTGGCTAACTTTATTGTTGCCTGAGCTTTAAATAAACGCCAGTTTAAAACACTGCTGGATGAAGCTGGGAATATTTACCCAGGTCTGCTTTTGTGTGCGTTGGCTGTGCTCAACCTTTTAGCGAATTGTCTGAGCAAAATCTGGACTTTATTTGAAGTGAAAGAGCATCCTGAAGAAAACCATGAGTGGCTCCTGAAGTTTTACTTTATCTCGTGGACCTGACTGAACATCTGAACCAGCTCAATGTGAAAATGCAAGGCATTGGAAATACAGTCTTATCCTTCAACAAGCACTGTTTGCATTTGAAAACCACCTGGAACTCTTTATCGTGGATATTGAAACAGGTTGTTTACTACACTTTGAAAAACTGAGAGAATTTAAAGATGCCTGCACAGCAAGTGATCCCGCTCAACATTTTGATCTTCAGCAGCTAGCTGGCTTCAATCTAATCTCCTGCAGTCATTCAAAGCACTCATCCTCAGGCGTGTGCAGTGGTGCAGCCCTGGCCTCTCTGTCAGAGATGTTGAGGTAGAAGTTGCAGACCTGAAGGCCTCAGACACGTGGGTGAATATCTGAATGTCACTGAATGAAGACTTGCACAACAGCAAGCAGAGCTAGCGACCAAACACAAGTGGATGGAAATGAAAAAACGTAAACCTGCAGACCAGCTGAAAACTTGGAACGTGCTTCTTGTCACACACCACAGTGAGTAATGCCGTATTGACCGAGTTTGGCTCTACGTCTGCATTTAGTCGTTCTCACCTCTAAAAAACATCAACCTACGATCACGTTTAACGGAGGAAAGCCTCAGCGCCTGCATGAAGCTTAACCTCACCACGTATCAAGCGACTACAAAGCCATCAGCAAAAAGTCCCATTAACGGTGAGTATTTTCTTTATTATTGGTGAGCTTCAGTTTAACAACACTCATTGATTCATTGAGACGTATTATACTCTAACAGACATAACTAATATTGTTGTATTACTTCATTCATGCATTTAGAGAGTCATGTGACCTACCCATGGGCCCCCTGTAACAGTCCAGACACAGAGAGGACATCAGAACCAGGGACATCAGAACCGAGAGGCCCAGCAGGACCAGCAGCCACTCCATCGCTCGCCTGGGACACACAACACACACAATAAACACACAACACACACAACACACACAATAAACACACAACACACACAATAAACACACAACACACACAATAAACACACAATAAACACACAACACACTTAATAAACACACAATAAACACACAACACACACAATAAACACACAATAAACACACAACACACACAATAAACACACAATAAACACACAATAAACACACAACACACACAATAAACACACAATAAAAACACAATAAACACACAATAAACACACAACACACACAATAAACACAATAAACACAATAAACACACAATAAACACACAACACACACAATAAACACAATAAACACACAATAAACACACAATAAACACACAACACACACAATAAACACAATAAACACACAACACACACAATAAACACACAATACACACAATAAACACAACACACACAATAAACACACAATACACACAATAAACACACAACACACACAATAAACACACAATACACACACACGATACACAAAACACACAATAAACACACAATACACACAGACACAATAAACACACACACAATAAACACACAATACACACACGACACACACAATAAACACACAATAAACACACAATACACACACGATAGACACAACACACACAATAAACACACAATACACACAGACACAATAAACACACACACACAATAAACACACAATACACACACACACAATAAACACACAATACACACAACACACACAATAAACACACAATACACACAATAAACACACAATAAACACACAATACACACAATAAACACACAATACACACAATACACACAATAAACACACAATACACACAATACACACAAACACACGCACAATAAACACAATAAACACAATAAACACACAATAAACACACAACACACACAATAAACACAATAAACACACAATAAACACACAATAAACACACAACACACACAATAAACACACAACACACACAATAAACACAATAAACACAATAAACACACAATAAACACACAACACACACAATAAACACAATAAACACACAATAAACACACAATAAACACACAACACACACAATAAACACACAACACACACAATAAACACACAACACACACAATAAACACACAATAAAAACACAATAAACACACAATAAACACACAACACACACAATAAACACAATAAACACAATAAACACACAATAAACACACAACACACACAATAAACACAATAAACACACAATAAACACACAATAAACACACAACACACACAATAAACACAATAAACACACAACACACACAATAAACACACAATACACACAATAAACACACAACACACACAATAAACACACAATACACACAATAAACACACAACACACACAATAAACACACAATACACACACACGATACACAAAACACACAATAAACACACAATACACACAGACACAATAAACACACACACAATAAACACACAATACACACACGACACACACAATAAACACACAATAAACACACAATACACACACACACACACACAATACACAATAAACACACAATACACACAGACACAATAAACACACACACACAATAAACACACAATACACACACACACAATAAACACACAATACACAACACACACAATAAACACACAATACACACAATAAACACACAATACACACACAATACACACACACACACAATAAACACACAATAAACACACAATAATACACACAATAAACACACACACAATAAACACACAACACACACAATAAACACACAATAAACACACACAATAAACACACAATAAACACACAATAAACACACAATAAACACACAATAAACACACAATAAACACACAACACACACAATAAAACACAATAAACACACAATAAACACACAATAAACACACAACACACACACAATAAACACACAATAAACACACAATAAACACAATAAACACACAATACACACAATAAACACACAACACACACAATAAACACACAATACACACACACGATACACAAAACACACAATAAACACACAATACACACAGACACAATAAACACACACACACAATAAACACACAATACACACAGACACAATAAACACACACACAATAAACACACAATACACACAGACACAATAAACACACACACACAATAAACACACAATACACACACACACAATAAACACACACACAATAAACACACAATACACACACACACAATAAACACACAATACACACACGATACACACAACACACACAATAAACACACAATACACACAGACACAATAAACACACACACACAATAAACACACAATACACACACACACAATAAACACACAATACACACAACACACACAATAAACACACAATACACACAATAAACACACAATACACACACAATACACACAATAAACACACAATACACACAACACACACAATAAACACACAAAACACACAATAAACACACAATACACACAACACACACAATAAACACACAAAACACACAATAAACACACAATACACACAATACACACAATAAACACACAATACACACAATACACACAAACACACGCACAATAAACACAATAAACACACACAATAAACACACACATTAAACAACACACACAATACAAAAACAAATATCTTATAAGAGCTATAATTATGAGCAGTAAATGAATCTGAGATTGTCTTTGAAGGTTCTCATTCATCCAGGTCATCTTGAAGAAAAGGTTAAAGTAAAAGCCTCTGGACTCAGTTTTCAAGATGAAGACATTTTGTCTCTAATTCCAAAAGACTTTATCAGTTCTGAGTTCAACTGTTAGAGAGCTGAGCTTTATCTCTAGAGGGAGGGGCTTAACCTGACACTAACTCTGATTGGACCAGACGGTTCTGGTCTCACAGTCGTTAGCTCTGAAAGGACAGATGTGAGAGTCATTAAAAGCTTAACCTTTCCTTTAACTTTTTCTTCAAGATGACCTGGATGATTATTCTTGTCTTATAACATATTCGTAACATATTCATTTCTAATTCTTTTGTAAAAGCTTGTAGATGTATAATATACTGAGCTGTTTCAGGCCTGAGTAAAAGAGCAGGGTTAGAATAAAAAACAGAACACATCTTTCACTGGAACTTAAAATATTATTGTGGCCCCGCCCACAGACAAACAGGAGGTCAGCCATCTTGGATTGATATTTCAAAATAAGACTTTGACAGAAACTCTGGTCGTATTTTAAGGACTGAACAAGCTCAAACTCAGAGATCATCTAAAGAATAGAGTGTGTATTATGTGACAACCTGCCTTTCTCTTTATTATCTCATAAAAACTTATTACATATTGAGAAAATCTTTACAAAATGCGTGTGTTAAATAATTAGTGATATGTGTAAGATTTAATAACAGTCAAAGTCAAGAAGTAGAAGTTAACATTTTCAATTCTGGACTTTCCAACATTAGTGGAATAAGATAAAATGTATGAAATCTGGAGATGTTTTGATCGAAACTGATGCATTTTTAATGAAGCACAAAGTCCTGGGCAGGATATAGTTTACTGCAGGCCTCTGATCTCCTTTAAATAGGTCTGTTGTAGGTCCCTTGTCTTCGGCTCGAGGCCTACGTGGAACCTGGCCAGATCCCGTGTCATTAAGTCACTCAAACAGCACAGACTCAAAATGGTGGAGGCCTCTGCAGCCGCTCCCACACACACCCACATGCACCGAGTGGGATAAGGTTTCTGAGGACGTTTCTATGAAAGATTATGGAGATGGATGTATGTAGGCCGTACGTGGCCAGAGCCCAGTGGACTTTTTATATATATCATTTATTTCAAAGAAATGTCATATTTAAATATTTAAATGCAAGTATCTGGCCATTGTCCAGAGTGAACCCCGCCTCAGGCCCAAAGCCGCTGGGATAGGCTCCAGTCACACAACCCCCAACGGGACCAAGCGGAAGAATGAATAATCTAAATATATCACATATATGTATATATAACATTTATGTGTCATCGATGCATTGAAACTAATTCATTCAAAAAACCTTTTTTCCGATTATGAGGCGTTCAGGACAAAAGGCTCCAGCAGACTCAGATAAATCTGAACACACTGTATCAACTGTGTGGCTAAAACATGCTCTATTGTGAGAAATACAAAGTAATATATTGTATTTTCGTTGTTATAACATTTTGAATCATATTATTACAATTTGTTGAAAATACATTTGTAAAAAAAGAATATAGGTAATAACTCATATTAAAAAGAGAATGGCAGGTTGTTACATTACGTGGCATTATTACAAAATGTGGTGGAGGCCCACGTGTGACTGGGCTCCGGTCCGACACAGGCCTCCACACATTTGGAAAATGACACAGAAGCTTTTTCGGTCGACAATTCATAGTTTAATTATGTTTTTTCCAAAATGAATGAAATTTGATTCAGATGCTTCAATAAGTACAAGGAACAATCCTCTGCTGCGCTGTTGCCGTAGCGACGACAGAAAACCGCCAAATAAGGACAAAAGATCTGAAGATACCGAGCTCAAGTCAAACACAAAACATGACTCTGTCGAAGATATCGGTTTCAAAATCTAAAGGAAGCAATGACTTTAAAACTATTTTTCAACCAGTTTCTGACACAACTTCTTCTGTTTAAACATCTTTAAATGGAACTCAAGCTTTCGCCTGATTCTTCTTCGGTCTTCTTTCTACATCAACCAGAAACACCAGCATTTGGATCTGAACAGGTTTTAGTTGGATCTGAACAGGTTTTAGATTTGATCAGGCCTTGTTTGATTGGAGAAGCAGAAAGGTGAGACTGACCTGAGTCCGGGTCCTCGGTCCTGGCTCTGGTACTGGTTCTGGTCCTGGGCTTGGTTCTAGTCGGTCTGTAGAAGGTCTTGGTCTGGATCAGATCCACATGAGTCACAGCTTCATCAGAGACGAGAAAAAACTGAAGAAGACTGAGGTTTTCATTAAAAAAAAGAATCCTTCCTGTTTGTCATCAACCAATCAGAAGCCGCTGTTCAGACTCAGACAGGCCTACAACTGTACGGAAACCGGACTTAACACGGTCTGGGACAGGACTTGAGAAGGTCTAAACCAGGACTAATCAAAACTAGACGAGAATCTAAAGCTATTATAAAAACCTGTCTAAACCTAGAACTAACCCTGGTGTTATTGAGTTTTCTGCCTAAACATACACTTTATATTCTTTAATATGGTCTAGACCTGGATAAGACCGGGTCTAGACCTGGTTTAGACCTGGTTTAAGTTCTGTTCGTTAGTTTCCACAGATACAGATCAGTATAAAGCCTGAAGAGTCTGAGCAGAGCAGTAACGGCAAAAGTATGTCACCTACAAACAGGAAACCACAGAGCATCCTCGACATGCCTCCTCCACATCCGACGATGCACAGTGTCAAACCTGCACTAAACATGAGAAAAAGTGCGCTGACGCTGAGAGAAACTGCAGTAAACTTGAGAAAACCCCACGGTGCAGGAGCTGGAAGTGTTAGTGAGAGGCTAACCTGTCCTGAGAAAACTGCTCTAAACATAAACCTGACAGAAACGACTTCATGTGGGTTACAAGCGTTAAACAGACACTAACGCTGCTCAAAAACCACTGTTGAGGCGGTTTAGAGACACTAACCTGTGCTGCAGCTGCTACAAACCGAAGAAAACGTTCTCATGAGACAATGAAAAGACAATATAAGAAGTGTCCACTGGTACATAATGTATAATCCATCTAGACTGTTTGTTTTATTCATTTGTAACATGTAAAAATACTCAAGTTACATTTTTACACTTTACACTTAATTACCGTCTCTTTAAGCCCCTCCTGTTACAAATCAGGTTTCAGTTGGACTTAAACAGGTTTTAGTTGGAGTCCAGCAGGTTTTAGTTGGAGTCCAGCAGGTTTTAGTTGGAGTCCAGCAGGTTTTAGTTGGACTTCAGCAGGTTTTAGTTGGACTTCAGCAGGTTTTAGTTGGACTTCAGCAGGTTTTAGTTGGACTTCAGCAGGTTTTAGTTGGACTTCAGCAGGTTTTAGTTGGACTTCAGCAGGTTTTAGTTGGACTTCAGCAGGTTTTAGTTGGACTTCAGCAGGTTTTAGTTGGACTTCAGCAGGTTTTAGTTGGACTTCAGCAGGTTTTAGTTGGAGTCCAGCAGGATTTAGTTGGAGTCCAGCAGGTTTTAGTTGGACTTCAGCAGGTTTTAGTTGGACTTCAGCAGGTTTTAGTTGGACTTCAGCAGGTTTTAGTTGGACTTCAGCAGGTTTTAGTTGGACTTCAGCAGGTTTTAGTTGGAGTCCAGCAGGTTTTAGTTGGACTTCAGCAGGTTTTAGTTGGAGTCCAGCAGGTTTTAGTTGGAGTCCAGCAGGTTTTAGTTGGACTTCAGCAGGTTTTAGTTGGACTTCAGCAGGTTTTAGTTGGAGTCCAGCAGGTTTTAGTTGGAGTCCAGCAGGTTTTAGTTGGAGTCCAGCAGGTTTTAGTTGGACTTCAGCAGGTTTTAGTTGGAGTCCAGCAGGTTTTAGTTGGACTTCAGCAGGTTTTAGTTGGACTTCAGCAGGTTTTAGTTGGAGTCCAGCAGGTTTTAGTTGGAGTCCAGCAGGTTTTAGTTGGAGTCCAGCAGGTTTTAGTTGGACTTCAGCAGGTTTTAGTTGGAGTCCAGCAGGTTTTAGTTGGAGTCCAGCAGGTTTTAGTTGGAGTCCAGCAGGTTTTAGTTGGAGTCCAGCAGGTTTTAGTTGGACTTCAGCAGGTTTTAGTTGGAGTCCAGCAGGTTTTAGTTGGACTTCAGCAGGTTTTAGTTGGACTTCAGCAGGTTTTAGTTGGAGTCCAGCAGGTTTTAGTTGAATGAATTAACCCAGAGTCATGTTAGTCCCTTGTAATTGCTCAAAACAACAACCATTATTTGGATGCTATGGTTGCCGTGGAGACCTCCTCTTTGTCGTCAGGGGTGATGACCATCATCAAGATGTGGTGGTTGCCGGGGAGATTGGACCCGGCCAGCTCTGCTTTATCGGCCTCGAACAAGTTGAGCTGAACTTCATGACACTTCAGCCTCCAGCGCCAGAGCAGCGCCTCGATCGACCAATCAGCACTGAGCACAAGACAGACTGATCAGAACTACATCCCCCATGATTCAACAAGTTACACCTGGCTAGGACTACATCTCCCATGATCCCAGTCACCTTATTTACCTTCGGACCTGGTACGTGGTCCAGAACTGTCCTCGTGGGTTCTTTTTTAGGAGGAAGGCCACCGTCACCAAAACCTTCTCAAAATCTACAACAGTGCAAGAGTTTAATGAGTCGATGGATTAATGAAACAAACAGCGCCCCCTGTGGGTTTAAGTCAGAATAAATCAGAGAAATACATTATCAGAGGATTTCATTCACTGTCGACCAATCACAGAATAAAAAAGGGGTGGGCTTTAAGTCTCCGTTTCTCTGATTGGTGGAATTGTGTTGTCCAAAGGTAGTTGAGGTGGTGTACGGACCTTGAGGGTCATAGAAGACGTCCGAGCCCAGGATGAGGTCCAGTTTGGGCAGAGACACCAGCCTCGGAGACACGTGGCCCCAGCTCAGGCCCAACACCTGCACATCCTTCAGACAGTTGGCCTCACAGCTGCGCACACAGTTCTGCAGACACTGTGGTCTGTCTGCGCAGTCAGAGAGGAACACCACTGCACCGCACCGGGCTGCCACTACACCAGGGAGACTCACTCCTGCCCCCAACTGGACACACAGAGGACATACACCAACGCGTTATCAATAGAGCTCGTCCTGTTTTTGTGATAAACATCAAAGCAGGTTTTAGATGGATTAGAACAAGTTTTAGATGGACTTAAATAGGTTTTACCTCCAGAACGGTCTTGTCTCTCAAATCCTGTCTGTGTTTCCAAAGATACTGAGCCAGGACCACAGCACAGGGCCAGACGTACATCCCATACTGAGGGTCCAGGACCTGAGCCAGAGAAAACACTTTGAGTAAAATAATGCACAGTTCATCTACCAAAGGTGAATGTAAACTCTCTATAGCACCATTGAACAAATATGACATAAGTTTTTAACTTAGAGCATAAATATTAAGCCATATTTGTTAAGGTAATGTCATTATTTAAGTAAAAGCAAATTAAAAAAGGCTACAATTATAGTCAAATACACGAAGAGCAGGTAATACCCTAGTTTTTTTATTTTTTATTATATGTGTAGCAGGTAACTAGCTGTCCATATTAACCCATTTTTATGGCGAGGTTGTAAAATGTACTTAACCCGGACACACCTCTGGGATGGTCACACTCAAAGATTCCTCAGAGTTCTCATCGTTGTCTCTAAACGTGAAAACTTTACATTCAATCCTCTGTGTTTCCACTTCACTCTCCTCCGTCATACCTGTAATTCTTATTTAGAAGTTACTTTAATCATATTTGACGGTTTTAAGTGGTACAGTTTCTGCTGTTGTAATGTGTCTGTAGAGCGCGTGAATATCGGCTGGAATCCACATCCTCAATCAGAGCACAACAAAAGAAAGAGGCGGTCAAAAGCCAATTAGAATCAAGCTTAGTCTTGGCGGGAAGTGTCGGTCTACATTGTAACTAATCAGCGCGTTGGCCGTTCGGGGCTACTAGCCAATCAGCGTCCTTGGCTTTCAGCGGGGCGGCTATCTGTAATGTCAAACTGTTGCAAAAGCATTGGATTAGGAAGCTAGCTGCTCTTGTCCAGCTTTATTAAACTAATCAACACGGGCAGTGTCTAAAAGAGGTTTTAAAACTATTAAGAAAGGTTAGAGGACGTGTTGCACCGTATCTTAACAGTGCTGTTGTTGCCTTATCAAGAGGTGAGACTGTTAAAATAAGGCGATTAGCCGGTTAGCATTAAAGGCTAGTGGCTAAATGTAGTAGCGCAGTTTAGCTCAAACGCTAACTGTGAGCTTTGCGGCGTTTTATTTTATAGCCAAACAGGAGGGATGAACCACAAAAGTAAAAAGAGGATTAAAGAGGCCAAACGGAGCGCCAGACCTGAGCTGAAAGACTCTGCAGACTGGACTAAACACGGCTACCATGAGACTTTTGACCTGTCGCACAGCACCGTGAAGGTAACTGTCCCCGAGGCTAAGCTAACGGTGGCTAACGCTCCGCCGGAAGAGTGCAGCTCGTCACGTAGACACTGAACCTCACATTAATGGTATTTTTAATAATTTAAGACAAAAATACACTAATGAACTAATACATAATTCGAAACAATGAGTGAAGCTGAAATGTTTGGTGTCTGATTTAGACAACTATAAATACAACTTTCTACAACAATCTTGTAAAAGTTCTTTAATGAACCAAACATACAGTGAGTCCTGAGAAGTTAGATACCATTACATAACCTGCAAAATGATTGTTTCTGAACACTTATATAAACATTTGTTTTTAACAGTTATCTTTTTAGTTTTTACATTTTCATGAAGTAGTCATGTAAACAGATGAGACTAAATGAAGGCATTAGTTATATGACCACGTGACATTATTCTTCTCTTTTATGATCCATCGTGTTTTCACTGAGCTGTAACAGGCTGTACATGTTTCTCTCTGTCTACTCTGAAAACCCCTGGTTTATACTTTAAACAGTCTTTAAAACTGATTTGGCTCATGGTTAGTGGAAGTCAGTCTAGAGAATTATTTCGTTTAATGGACTTAATCTAAACATCCTTTTCTTTGTCAAAGAGCTCTGAAATATTGAAGCTGGGGTTTTCTGCGTCACAACAGCAGCGCAGTGAGGTTACAACTATAGATGCTTTCTCTTTAAGCATTTACACACAAATATTATTATTAAACTCACTTTCCGTCACTCAAAGTCCTGTGTGGCTCCTGTTTATGCATCCTTACCTGTAGGTCACACATCTCTTACTGAGCATGTGCAGTGTACCTCTGGTGATTATTTGCTTTTTTCCATCCCTATCCTCAGAAACATGTAGCGTTCTTCTGTTTTTGAGGAGTTTAAATGGACAAACCTCTCTAACTCTTGTCGTTGTGTTTGGAGGATAACGTAGAGCGAGTGGACGCGTCCCGCCTGAACCCGGAGGAGTTCATCTCTCGGTTCGAGCGTCCGTACAAGCCCGTGGTGCTGCTAAACTGTCAGGAGAGCTGGGGCGCCCGCGAGAAGTGGACTCTGGAGCGTCTCAAGCGCAAATACCGCAACCAGAAGTTCAAGTGCGGCGAGGACAACGACGGCTACTCGGTGAAGATGAAGATGAAGTACTACGTGGAGTATCTGGAGAGCACCCGGGACGACAGCCCGCTCTACATCTTCGACAGCAGCTACGGAGAGCACCCCAAACGGAAGAAGCTCCTGGAGGATTATCAGGTCCCTGTGTTCTTCACCGACGACCTGTTTCAGTTCGCAGGCGAGAAACGCAGGCCGCCCTACAGGTATCAGAATAAACCTGAATATGTGTGTGTGTGAGTGAGAGAGAGAACAGAATTAAGTGTGTGTGAGAGAAACGCAGGCCTACAGGTGTGTGTGTGTGTGTGTGTGTGTGTGTGTGTGTGTGTGTGTGTGTGTGTGTGTGTGTGTGTGTGTGTGTGTGTGTGTGTGTGTGTGTGTGTGTGTGTGTGTGTGTGTGTGTGTAGTGTGAGAAACACAGGCCTACAGGAGTGTGTGTGTGTGTGTGTGTGTGTGTGTGTGTGTGTGTGTGTGTGTGTGAGAGAAACGCAGGCCTGCAGGAGTGTGTGTGTGTGAGAGAGAGAAACAGGCCTACAGGAGTGTGTGTGTGAGAGAGAGAAACAGGCCTACAGGAGTTGTGTGTGTGTGAGAGAGAAACAGGCCTACAGGAGTGTGTGTGTGTGTGTATGAGAAACACAGGCCTACAGGAGTGTGTGTGTGTGTGTGTATGAGAAACACAGGCCTACAGGAGTGTGTGTGTGTGTGTATGAGAAACACAGGCCTACAGGAGTGTGTGTGTGTGTGTGTGTGTGTGTATGAGAAACACAGGCCTACAGGAGTGTGTGTGAGAGAAACGCAGGCCTACAGGAGTGTGTGTGTGAGTGTGAGAAACACAGGCCTACAGGAGTGTGTGTGAGAGAGAAACGCGGGCCTACAGGTAAGAACGCTGGATAAACTCCATTCTTTTTCTACAGCTGTGCTCATAAATTTGGCAGTTCTTACTCTGGAAGAGTGGTCGTCCTTCAAGGAGGTTGGCGGTTTAATTCCTGTTCTCCCCACAGTCAATACTGTTGTTGTGTCCTTGGGCAAGACACTTAACCCTTGCCTCCAGTGGTGTTCCAGCAGTAACACTGGTGAATAGAAGCCTAATGTAAGTCACTCTGGACTAAAGTGTCAGGTCAACACTCGGTGAGTTTGACTCGGGTTAAAGGAGCAGAGTTTAGTTTTCCTCTGTTCTGTTTGTGGCTGCTCTTCAGGCTCGCCTCTAGTGGGTCACATTCTGACACAGCCCTCTACGTTTATCCGGGCTTGGGACCGGTACAGAGGTGCCCTGTACGATATTAGAAAAACATCTTAATTGACAACTCTCTTCAAAAATATATGTTCAATTAAAGCTAAATTTATGAAAAAAAACCTGTGAACAAGGCCTGAACAGTTTAAGGCCCTGAGTGTTTTGACATTGCCACGTGGTGACCCCGTGTGTTTCTGCCCCCCTTCCCCCTCAGGTGGTTTGTGATGGGCCCGTCCCGCTCTGGGACCGGGATCCACATCGACCCGCTGGGGACCAGTGCCTGGAACGCTCTTGTGCAGGGCCACAAGCGCTGGTGCCTCTTCCCCACCAACACGCCCCGAGAGCTGATCAAAGTGACCCGGGACGACGGGGGCAACCAGCAGGACGAGGCCATCACCTGGTTCAGCGTCATCTACCCCCGAACACAGCAGTCCAACTGGCCCCAGGAGTTCAGGCCCCTGGAGATCCTGCAGAGACCGGGCGAGACCGTCTTTGTACCAGGTTTATGTTCAAATCCAACTAAAACCTGTTCAAATCCAAATAAACCTGTACAAATCCAAATAAACCTAACCTGTACAAATCCAACTAAAACCTGTTCAAATCCAACTAAAACCTGTTCAAATCCAACTAAAACCTCTTCAAATCCAACTAAAACCTGTACAAATCCAACTAAAACTTGTACAAATCCAACTAAAACTTGTTCAAATCCAACTTAAACCTGTTCAAATCCAACTTAAACCTGTTCAAATCCTACTTAAACCTGTTCAAATCCATCTTAAACCTGTTCAAATCCATCTAAAACCTAAAAAAACTAAAAATCTCTTCAAATACGACAAAACCCTTCAGTTTACTTTGCCTTGTTTCAATCCCAAAATATTACCAACTGAATAAGGTGAAAGTGAAGCAGTGTTTGCAGTGCTTCTGCAGTGATCTCGGAGTATTCCTCCTGAAGTTATTTTCCTCTGTCCTTCATGTTCGGGGGTTTACTGTAGGGTTTCTGTGTAGGAGGCTCATGTATTGCATGTTTCTGAGGATAATTTAACATAGACTCAGAGGTATTTTCTTTTAAACACAGAGATCTTTTTGTCTCCTGCCTTTTCCTTTTTTTTCCAAAATAAAACATTCAGAATATTGCAGAATATTGCCCTGATGAAACTTTGAGAACTGGCACTAAGCCCACCAGGGTTTTCTCACGTAGGTCCTGCAGGTCTTCACATTATTACAGACGTCAGAATCAAGGCCTTAGTGTCTCTGTTGCGTTCTCAGTTCGACCGACGGGTCCAACAGGTCCAACAGGTTCCACAGGTCCAGAAGGTCCGACAAGTGTAACAGGTCCAACAGGTTCCACAGGTCCAACAAGTCCAGAAGGTCCAACAAATCCAGAAGGTCCAACAGGTCCAACAGGTCCAACAGGTCCAACAGGCCCAACAAGTCCAGAAGGTCCCACAGGTCCAACAAGTCCAGAAGGTCCCACAGGTCCAACAAGTCCAGAAGGTCCCACAGGTCCAACAAGTCCAGAAGGTCCGACAAGTCTAACAGGTCAAACAAGTTCCACAAGTCCAGAAGGTCCAACGGGCCCAACAGGTCCAACAAGCCCAACAAGTCCAGAAGGTCCAACAAGTCCAATAGGCCAAACAAGTCCAGAAGGTCCAACAGGTCCAGAAGGTCCGACAAGTCCCACAGGTCCAACAGGTCCAGAAGGTCCGACAAGCCAACAGGTCCAACAGGTTCCACAAGTCCAGAAGATCCCACAGGTCCAACAGGCCCAACAAGTCCAGAAGGTCCAACCGGACCAATAGGTCCCACAAGTCCCACAGGTCCCACAAGTCCAACAGGCTCTGACCCAGAATAAAACATAATTAAAGCCCAGCCGCCTCTGTCCCCTGCAGAGTAATTCCTTCAGAATAAGAGTTCACTGTCCCCTGCAGAGTAATTCCTTCAGAATAAGAGTTCACTGTCTCCTGCAGAGTAATTCCTTCAGAATAAGAGTTCACTGTCCCCTGCAGAGTAATTCCTTCAGAATAAGAGTTCACTGTCCCCTGCAGAGTAATTCCTTCAGAATAAGAGTTCACTGTCCCCTGCAGAGTAATTCCTTCAGAATAAGAGTTCACTGTCTCCTGCAGAGTAATTCCTTCAGAATAAGAGTTCACTGTCCCCTGCAGAGTAATTCCTTCAGAATAAGAGTTCACTGTGACGAGCTTTTATTTTTGAAAGATACATATTTTTATTGTGATTTTTGTTTTATCGTTGACTAACTTCTCCCTCTCTAAATTACATAAACATGCTTTTTGTCCCGTGTTGGGTTTGTTATGATCTAAACTGAATGTTTTCTCTCGAGCTGCTGGTGCTCATGTATTTGACTGAAGATGGGTCTTGTGCAGGCGGCTGGTGGCACGTGGTGTTGAACCTGGACACGACGATCGCTGTGACGCAGAACTTTGCCAGCTCCACCAACTTCCCCATTGTTTGGCACAAGACGGTCCGCGGCCGACCCAAACTGTCCCGAAAGTGGTACAGGTAGGACTCGGACCGCCCTCGACTCTGACGTCCCGGTGGTTTTAGTGAAACCGTCTTCTCCTGTGCAGGATCTTGAAGCAGGAGCGGCCGGACATGGCGGCGCTGGCCGATAAAGTGGACCTTCAGGAGTCGACGGGGATCGCCTCGGACAGCTCCAGTGACTCCTCCTCCTCCTCTTCATCAGACTCTGACTCTGACGTGAGTTCTTACTGCGTTAGCTTCTTTTTCAGCCTCTGAGCCTTTTTACTCTTTACAAGACGTCCTGAGGTTCTCATCCAGGACATCGAGAAGAAAAGGTTAACGCAAAGGAATCTAGACGTAGGAACATTTCCTTTGCTTTAACCTTTTCTTGGCCCTAAACACCGACCCCAGAGCCGTGCAGCTGTAGGACCAGGACACAGCTGTAGGACCAGGACACAGCTGTAGGACCAGGACACAGCTGTAGGACCAGGACACAGCTGTAGGACCAGGACACAGCTGTTGCATTTATTACACGTTTTATTCCTCACTAAATAGAATTGAAGACGTTATTTGTCCCAGTTTCAGGCTGGCTCCAGACAAATGCACAACATGAAGCTATAACGACACAATTCATCTGAAATATCGCTGTAGCCAATGTGGTCAGGTGTTTTAGTTCTTCTGGGATAAAAGATTAGACCTACATAGAAGATTTAGGATAGAAGATTGGACCTATGTTTTTTTTATTTCATTTTTTTGAATAGAGGAAAGCCAAGCACTTTTTCTGGCTTTCAATTTTTCCAAAACCAGCATACAAAACTTTGACTTGATGTTCCCGACTTTCAAAATCCCACAGTTTAATAAAAACTCAGATGATAAAAGGTTTGTTGAAAAATCAGGCCTAAAATCAGCAGGATTATAGTCTCTTAAAATAAAAACAGTGGACCCGTTATTCGATGGAGAACAGACAGATTCTGAGCTGTTATAACTTTTGTCGAAGTGGCTCATCCTGAAACGTAGCATTAACCGTTCGAGAGTTACTTGATAAACTTAAAGTTCCTGTGTTGTTGTCATTAATGAGGTTTGGTCACAGCCTCTGACCGTGAGGAGCGTCCAGCCTGTGGCCCTCGGACTCTGTCTGTCCTCTTGTTGATGTTACTACCGGGACTGTGTTTCTGATTATGTCGCTCTGTCCAGGACGGGTCGGGCTCCGACAACGAAGCCACGTCTCATCGAAGGAAGAAGAGACGGACGTGTGGAGCCGCAGCCAACGGAGACAGCAGCAACAAGGACGACTGCGTCAGCAAAGAACGCAGCTCCTCCCGGTGACCTCTGACCCCACGCTGGTCTCAGGGGTTTCACTCTGAGATTCAGGTCGAGAAGGAAAGAAAGAAGGGATTTAAAAACATTTGGCCACGAAAACTTTAGTCACTAAAAATGAATAAAAATAAACAATTATTGAAAAACCCCACTTTACAAAGAGTTAATATTCCATTTCCTTCTTTCCTCGCTCTGATGTCGTCCTGCAGTTGGTTCTGTCATTAATCCAGAAATCTGTGTTCTGTTGATTAAAAACAACCCATTTCTGTTATTTTTGATGTTTTTAAAGTCTTTGATGCTGGATTTAGTTCAGCCTCTCAGCCTTAAACCTGTCCTGTTTGTCTCTTTCTCTGATCTTTTCTTCAGCGTAGATTTGTCTGGAGCCAAAACTAAAGACCTATCGAGGACTAAACACGAAGATTGTGTCTTAAATATTAATCGACTTCTGCCTGAAAACCTTAATGTAACTCTTAAACTCATGATAACTCTGTTTTTGAACTGTGTTGACAGAAATGAAACTAAAAATGTCATAACTCTTCTTAACTTTAGGTTAAACGGTAAAATGTTGTTGAAAATGGCTGCTGTGGTTCTAGAGGCACTTCTTAATGTCATGATCAGTTTCACCTTTGTTTCTGGTCAGTCTCAGTGTTTAGAGCTCGTTTTTACTCCGTTATCTGTCTTTTCAGTCGTCGAGACAAAAAAGTGCCTAATGAAAGGATGTTGGTCGAGAATAAAGTTTTTCTACTAAAACCCCGTCAGCTGTTTGTGTCAGGGTCAATACAAACTCTTTATTATTATTATTATTATTATTATTATTATTATATAGTATAATAAGGCATTTCTTGGGACTAAACCAGGGTGGGCAATTATTTTTCCCCAAGGGCCACATTAGAAGATGGAACTCTTGTGGAGGGCCAGGCCAACACAGGGAACTCACTTATGCTTAATAAAAACACGTTTATTTTGACTATAGGAAAAGTATTTACCGTGTGGAGCTTGTCGTATAGTTTAATCAACTGATTTCTGCAAAATATTGAAAGAAAAGGCCAAATATATGCGGTGTTTAATCATCAATAAAATATTAGTAAATGCGTGGTGGGCCACATTGAACAGCCCAACGGGCCACATGTGGCCCCCGGGCCTTAGTTTGCCCATCCCTGCACTAAACTGTGTCTAACACAGGACTAAACCGGGTCTAAGCCAGGTCTAAGCCAGGTCTAAACCATGTCTAAGCCAGGTCTAAACCAGGTCTTAACCAGGTCAAATGCAGGTCTAAACCAGGTCTAATGCAGGTCTAAGCCAGGTCTAAGCCAGGTCTAAACCAGGTCTAAACCATGTCTAAACCATGTCTAAACCAGGTCTAAACCAGGTCTAAACCAGGTCTAAGCCAGGTCTAAACCAGGTCTAAACCAGGTCTAAACCAGGTCTAAACCATGTCTAAACCAGGTCTAAACCAGGTCTAAACCAGGTCTAAGCCAGGTCTAAACCAGGTCTAATGCAGGTCTAAACCATGTCTAAACCAGGTCTAAACCAGGTCTAAACCAGGTCTAAGCCAGGTCTAAACCAGGTCTTAACCAGGTCTAAACCAGGTCTAAACCAGGTCTAAACCAGGTCTAAACCAGGTCTAAACCAGGTCTAAGCCAGGTCTAAACCAGGTCTTAACCAGGTCTTAACCAGGTCTTAACCAGGTCTAAACCAGGTCTTAACCAGGTCTTAACCAGGTCTAATGCAGGTCTAAACCAGGTCTAAACCAGGACTTGTTGCTCAGAGACTTTTATTCTGAAGAGACTTCCGTGAGCAGCTCGTGCTTCCGTCCGTGTGAGTCTGTGCGGGGCCCGGGGCTCAGTGAGAGTGTGGCCGCAGACTGAGTCACACACACGCCGCTCCCCTCGCTGCCTTCCTCCGCCTTCCACCTGCCGACCTCCCGCCGTCATGGAGCTGGACCCGACCGTGGTCATCCCCGCCATCCTCTTTACTGTGGTGGCCGTCTACTTCGCCTCGTCTCTGCTCAACAAGAGGTCCGACTCCTCCGCATCGTCCGCGGCCAAGAAGCAGAAGCCCAAAGTCGGCTTCGGAGATGACATCCCTCCCTCCAGGGCTCTGGGACAACCGCGCCGAGCGGAGCCGCAACCCGAGCCGAAAATAGAGCCTCCTCCACGGCCAGTGGAGCCCGTGAAGCCCGCGGAGCCTGTCGTGGAAGTACAGGTAGGATTTAAGAATTTAGGTAAGGATTAGTTTGGACCAGTTATCTAATTTTAAACTCGCATATCTCGCACTTTACAGCATATTTGATTAAATATACGCAACATTATATGTTTTAATTGTCAAAACTGCGTCAATGTTTATTTTTATTTTATCACGAGGTTGGTTAAATTTTGTTTAAAAGTTCAATTTTTAAAAAAGTCAATAAAAAAACCAAAGAACTTATGTATTTTCTTTATATATATATATATATATATATATATATATATATATATATATATATATATTAGTTGCTTAATAGTCATTTATAGATTGTTTGTTGAAATAAATGTATAAATGAGGTTTAATTGTGTTTTGTTTTGGGGAGGACTGGAGTCCCGTTGCAAATGAATGCTTTCACGATGAGTTCAGAGTTTGTTCTTGTTTAGTCCTTGTTCCGCATTTATCCTACAGGATATTCTGCTTTTGGTTTATGTTTGTATTTTGCTCTGCTTTGATTTGAAACTCTTTTGTTAAACATGAGCAGTGATGTAAAGAGAAGAGGAGGTGGTTCTTGGAGAGAGAAATATTTTATGACGTGTTATTGTGATAAGTTTCAGAGTCAGGTTTAAAGTATGGGTTTTCTTTAGTTGCAGTACCACGAGTGGCCTCTATGTGAACCTGTAGATACATTTTACATTGGAACAGCGCCATTTCTTACTTAATCTACTGTTTACATGAGGTCAAGCCACTCGTACATAAATATTACACTTCTGAAATGACACTGAGTTTTAGTAAAGATATAAGCACAAAGATTCTCTGTTTTTGTGTCAACATAACGTAATGGGTTGAAATGCAGCAGACATTGAACTAAGTCTAAGTCTGTTTGCTCAAATGCAGTTGAGTCAGAAACACTTGGGTGTGCACATTACCGGGACAATGACAGTCTTCCTAATTGTCTTGTGATATTATCTGAGGCTCTAATCCCGGAGCCCAGCTCGAACAGTGTCAGACCGTGTTCAGGGGGAGTGGGGTCTGTTAGTGTCGCTCACAGGTGTGTGACGTGTACGAGCTGTTCATCAGACCCTTGAGTTTACGTGGGAAGTATTTTGTTTCTCGTGAGACTTTTTGTCTCGGTGAAAAGCATGCAAAGTTGTTCACTGAATAAAGCTGAATGAACCTATAATCAGTGTGAGGCTCATTACTGCCACTAGATGGAGTAATGAGTTACTCCATTTGAAATATTTAAGTCTGAGTGATGTTATTTATTTTTTGTCATTGAGATGCGTTCTGCTCACTTCTCCCCCTGCTGGACACAACGTTTTTAAAAGGGGCTTGATGTAACACATTAAATAGAAGCAGAAAACCATCCAAGAGTAAAAGTGTGTAAAAGCAGTATACTATTCAAATACATAATAATCACATGCACGTGTCCTCAGATATACACGTTAATCGTCCTGGCATGTCGTAATAACACAGCGCCTCATAGTGGCAGGAGTACACTGGAAAACACTGGAAAAAGAGCAATAGTCCTGGCAGCTTGGCTTAATTAATGTAATGGCACTTTGTACCACTAGAAGGAGTTGTGAGCTACTGTCTATAAACCTTAAATTGGAGTTTGTTTATTGTTTGTTTCATGAAGGGTCCACCGGGGGCACTGGTCCTGCTGTATCCATGGTAACCACATGGGCTCTGCCTTTAGACCCTCAGGAATGTGCCCAGGCGGCTGTAACATGCAACCGGCCCGTTATATTTGGACCCCTCCTATATTAACCTGTGTGTGGTGTCACCTGTCACGGTCATGTGACACATGGTGGACTTTCCCTTCGCTGAGTCAGGTCTAAGGCCCCCGACACACCCCAGCACCCCCAGGACCCGTTTAGACCTGATTTAGTTCATATTTTTATGCCAGAGTTAGGAGCCAATAAGAGCAGAGTTTATAGAGTTATATATTCAGCTCCTAATCTCTTGATGGTTTCTTGATTTAAAACAGGAAGAATAAGCCTTTTCTTAAAGAAAACATGAGGCTGGTTCATCTCATGGTATTTCCTGAGTC
Organism: Neodontobutis hainanensis; assembly: GCA_024349245.1. Classification (NCBI taxonomy): domain Eukaryota; kingdom Metazoa; phylum Chordata; class Actinopteri; order Gobiiformes; family Odontobutidae; genus Neodontobutis; species Neodontobutis hainanensis. The sequence continues at coordinate 19,847 of JALDNG010000423.1, read as the reverse complement.
TAAGAGTCCCCTCTGAGTCAGCAGCTCTACTTTAGTCCTCCTTCAGCCTTAACCATACATAGTGTTAGTCGCTCTGCAGACTTTATAAACCAACTCACATTTATTTATGTGTTCTGTTTAGGCAGAGACAGACTCGGGTTAGATTTGTAACACAGAGAGGACACAGTGCTCTAAACTCTGCTGTCAGGAGATGAGTCTCAGGTCTCTGACCCTGACTCTCAGAACCCACTGAGCTGTATTTACTCCAGAAACAGTCACAAGTGTCCAGTGCGTGTGTAGAAGTGTGTAGAAGTGTGTAGAAGTGTGTAGAAGTGTGTAGAAGTGTGTAGAAGTGTGTAGAAGTGTGTAGAAGTGTGTAGAAGTGTGTAGAAGTGTGTAGAAATGGTACAGTATATTCCATTTATGAGGCATTCAGGCTTTGCATCGACTGAGACTGAGGCACAAAAACACATTGTCACTGTGGAAAATACAAGAGTGAGTCATATTATTGTTTTTCACTCTTTGTTCATCCTTTTAGAGTTTTTATTACGTTTTTGTCATTTACCTGAACACTGAGTGACACTGTTCACATAAATACACTCGCATTTATCAGCACTTTTGGAAATGTCAAAGGAAATAAGGCTTTAGACATCTTCTGCAGACAAGACGACCAGACCATAACAAACCAAATGTGGGACATCCAGCCTGTTCATGTGGGACACCTACCTATGCTGTCTTAATCGACAAACCACAGACAGAGAGGGTCTCAGAGTCTCCCCGGACTGTCCTCACCCATGATCCGATTCTCTCATGTTCTCTCTCCTCTCCTCTCTGCTTTCTACTGTCCTCTACTGTCCTCTCTACTGTCCTCTACTGTCCTCTACTGTCCTCTCTACTGTCCTCTACTGTCCTCTACTGTCCTCTCTACTGTCCTCTCTACTGTCCTCTCTACTGTCCTCTACTGTCCTCTCTACTGTCCTCTCTACTGTCCTCTCTACTGTCCTCTACTGTCCTCTCTACTGTCCTCTCTACTGTCCTCTCTACTGTCCTCTACTGTCCTCTCTACTGTCCTCTACTGTCCTCTCTACTGTCCTCTCTACTGTCCTCTCTACTGTCCTCTACTGTCCTCTCTACTGTCCTCTCTACTGTCCTCTACTGTCCTCTCTACTGTCCTCTCTACTGTCCTCTACTGTCCTCTACTGTCCTCTACTGTCCTCTCTACTGTCCTCTACTGTCCTCTCTACTGTCCTCTCTACTGTCCTCTCTACTGTCCTCTACTGTCCTCTCTACTGTCCTCTCTCCTCTCCTCTCTGCTTTCTACTGTCCTCTACTGTTCTCTCATGTCCTCTCTACTGTCCTCTCTACTGTCCTCTACTGTCCTCTCTACTGTCCTCTACTGTCCTCTCTGCTTTCTACTGTCCTCTACTGTCCTCTCTACTGTCCTCTACTGTCCTCTCATGTCTTCTACTGTCCTCTCATGTCCTCTCATGTCTTCTACTGTCCTCTCATGTCCTCTACTGTTCTCTTATGTCCTCTCATGTCCTCTCTACTGTTATCTTAGGTCCTCTCATGTCCTCGCTAGTGTTCTCTCATGTCCTCATGTCCTCTCATGTCCTCTCTACTGTCCTCTCTACTGTCCTCTCTACTGTCCTCTCATGTCCTCTACTGTCCTCTCATGTCCTCTCTACTGTCCTCTCATGTCCTCTCTACTGTCCTCTCATGTCCTCTCTACTGTCCTCTCTACTGTCCTCTCTACTGTTCTCTACTGTCCTCTCATGTCCTCTCCTGTCCTCTCTACTGTTCTCTACTGTCCTCTCATGTCCTCTCTACTGTCCTCTCATGTCCTCTACTGTCCTCTCTACTGTTCTCTACTGTCCTCTCTACTGTCCTCTCTACTGTTCTCTACTGTCCTCTCTACTGTCCTCTCATGTCCTCTCTACTGTCCTCTCTACTGTTCTCTACTGTCCTCTCATGTCCTCTCTACTGTCCTCTCATGTCCTCTCTACTGTCCTCTCATTTCCTCTCTACTGTCCTCTCTACTGTTCTCTACTGTCCTCTCTACTGTCCTCTCTACTGTTCTACTGTCCTCTCATGTCCTCTCTACTGTCCTCTCTACTGTTCTCTACTGTCCTCTCATGTCCTCTCATGTCCTCTCTACTGTCCTCTCTACTGTTCTCTACTGTCCTCTCATGTCCTCTCTCATGTCCTCTCTACTGTTCTCTATTGTCCTCTCATGTCCTCTCTACTGTCCTCTCATGTCCTCTCTACTGTCCTCTCTACTGTTCTCTACTGTCCTCTCATGTCCTCTCTACTGTCCTCTCTACTGTTCTCTACTGTCCTCTCATGTCCTCTCTCATGTCCTCTCTAC
>JALDNG010000423.1:0-12500 GCA_024349245.1 Neodontobutis hainanensis | reverse complement strand
TCATGTGGTCAGCTCTACAGCCGTGTGCAGGTCGTGTTTACTCAGGACGAGAATCGACCTGTGAGAGGGTTCTGACAGTTTTACACATTCACAGATTCATTTATCAACAGTATACAAGGTTAAAGAATTTTGAATCCTGTTCCTCGTTGTTGCTAATGCACTAGGTTAATATCTGAAAAGTACTGAGTAAAGGCCTGTTCACAGCGGAAAGAATTTCGCTGACGTTGAACGCCTCGTGACGAAACAATGGGCGACAATGTGAGTGTTCACACCGACGCAAAAAACGCCACGCGTAAAAGCATCAGTTTTAAAAAAACGCCTCGGGTTCATTTTTTTGGTTTGACGCTGCGTCAAAAACTATCCGACCAATGACATTAGCGCTTTTGCTCACGTGTCTGGAGCTTCTGAAGTTACAGTAAAACACAACTTGGGGGCGCTCAAACACAAAACGGTCTTGCCGAGCACACATACGTAACGACGAAGAAGATATACGCCAAGTAGCGTCTACACTGCCGGGAAGAAATAAGACGAAGAAGATGCAAGACAAGATGAACACAAAGAACTTATGACAAACGCGACATCGATTACAAAAATGACTTGCTCTCTTCTTCTGAGTAAAAAGCGAGTGTCAGAAGCGTAAAGTTGCGCAGCGCCACCTTGTGTACCGGGGTATTTCTGTTTTACATTAAGCGCCATCTAATGTCAGGGAATGAATTTACATGTTCACTCGACTCATCGTCAGCGAAAATCGCTTTGGTGTGAACTCAGAAAACGCGTTAAAAAACGCTGGTGAATAACACGCGTGAATATTCGTCCCGGTGTGTACGGGCCTTTAGGCCGACTTTCCGCACTGGCTGCAGATGATTTAAGAAAGATGTCTCTGTTGTGTCCAGCGCTAACGACCAATCAACAGTATTGGCTCATTTGTGGTTCATTTACAAACGACAGCAGGACATGAGTCTCAGACAGAACTGTGTCATTCAAAAGGAACACATTCATTAATAGATCTTTATTGTTTAAATGTATTTAAGCCCCTCCCCCTGAGCAGCAGTCACAGCGTCGTCTCGGTTGAACCTATAAACGCAGAGAGGGCTTCTTTTAAAGTAAATCCCAGTAAAAAACAGACTAAAATAGCTCGAGGTTATCTTAACTTTTGATTTGTCCCTTTTATTCTAAACCTACGACCTTTTGAACAATGTGGACAGTGTATCTGTGTGTGTTGTAGAAACCAACACTGGATCTGACGGAGGATTTATTAACACCGTGCATTTAACTCTGTCAGAAATGTGATGGAGTTTGATTGGTTGAATACTTCTTTGTGCTCAGACGTGATGGAGTTTGATTGGTTGAATACTTCTTTGTGCTCAGACGTGATGGAGTTTGATTGGTTGAATACTTCTTTGTGCTCAGACGTGATGGCGGCTGAGGAGACGGTGAAGTTCACTTTGGGGAAGAAGCAGAGTAAGTTCGAGACGCTGATGACCAAAGAGGAGATCGAGGAGGAGCAGAGGTCAGTCAGACTCCACCCACTCAAGCATATAAGCCCCACCCACCCTCAAACTCACCTGCATGATACCGGCCGCTAAGCATGATGGGAAATCTGTGCCTGCCCCTAACCTCAGTGTAAACAGAGCTGGACTATAGTCCTGAGTAAACTGGTCCCCAGTGTCTGAGGACGTCTGTGGGACCTGCTGTGTCCACCTCGGGGGCTTCTCAGGGGCCTCTCAGGTGGACCTCGGGGGCCTCTCAGGTGGACCTCAGGGGCCTCTCAGGTGGACCTCGGGGGCCTCTCAGGGGCCTCTCAGGGGCCTCTCAGGTGGACCTCGGGGGCCTCTCAGGTGGACCTCGGGGGCTTCTCAGGGGCCTCTCAGGTGGACCTCAGGGGCCTCTCAGGTGGACCTCGGGGGCTTCTCAGGGGCCTCTCAGGTGGACCTCGGGGGCCTCTCAGATGGACCTCAGGGGCCTCTCAGGGGCCTCTCAGGTGGACCTCGGGGGCTTCTCAGGGGCCTCTCAGGTGGACCTCGGGGGCTTCTCAGGGGCCTCTCAGGTGGACCTCGGGGGCCTCTCAGGTGGACCTCGGGGGCTTCTCAGGGGCCTCTCAGGTGGACCTCAGGGGCCTCTCAGGTGGACCTCGGGGGCCTCTCAGGTGGACCTCGGGGGACTCTCAGGGGCCTCTCAGGTGGACCTCAGGGGCCTCTCAGGTGGACCTCGGGGGCCTCTCAGGGGCCTCTCAGGTGGACCTCGGGGGCCTCTCAGGTGGACCTCGGGGGCCTCTCAGGGGCCTCTCAGGTGGACCTCGGGGCCTCTCAGGGGCCTCTCAGGTGGACCTCGGGGGCCTCTCAGGCCTCTCAGGTGGACCTCGGGGGCCTCTCAGGGGCCTCTCAGGTGGACCTCGGGGGCCTCTCAGGTGTGTTACTGTAGAAACCTCAGTGTGCGGTACCTAAGGCCTCGGTCTGACAGATTTAACTGAATCTAAACCTCACGTTGGTCCTAAAAAGCCCTGCTCAGTTCAACGACAGGTAATATTTATCTTCAGATTTATTTAGGCCTGCCTCGTCTTCAGACAGAGCTGCCTCCAGGCCTTTCTCTGAACCCAGTCCAGTCCACACCTCTGCCTCCTGCTGGACTCAGAGGGTTAGACCCAGAGAGACCCACACGAGCCCGACTTTACTTAAACCCAGTCCTGAACCAGGTCCTGAACCAGGTCCTAAACCAGGTCCTGAACCAGGTCCAGAGTCCGGTCCTTAAACCGGGTCCTGAAGCAGGTCCAGAGTCCGGTCCTTAAACCGGGTCCTGAAGCAGGTCCAGAGTCTGGTCTTGAGGCGAGGATGTGTATATTAGTAATACACATTTTCTGCTGAAAACCGAGTGTGGGACATTCCTCAGAAACAGTTTACTCTGTAAATGTTTCAGCTCCAGAAGGTTTAACTCTGTAAACTAAATAATCCAGTTTAAATGTACCCTCAAACTGTGGCCCTTTCCCTGGTGTCCGTCCTGACTCCTCTGACCTCTGACCCCTGACTCTAAACTCGCAGCATGACCCCTCCTTCAGTGAAACACAAATGTGATGCTGTGTTTCAGGGTCGAGCTCACGTCTCTGTAGAAGCCTCGGTAAGACCCTCCTCTTTAATCCCAAATAACTCTGGAATAATATTTAACTCTTTACAGCATTTATGGGACAAGATTATTCAAAAGTCTGGCATAAAAATCAGATTTATATAAGGCTGCTCTGATTGGTCAGAAACTCCAGAACAAAGAGAAGCGCTCTGAAGGCCGTTCAAAACTGGGTCGTGTCAGTGTTTTAGCAGAACCTTCTTGGACCTGGGACAGACGGGGTGAAAGTGGAAAAGAGTCCTCATCCAGATCTGTCCTGGTCCCAGCCCTGGTCCCAGCCCTGGTCCCAGTCCTGGTCCCAGTCCTGGTCCCAGCCCTGGTCCCAGTCCTGGTCCCAGTCCTGGTCCCAGACGAAGGCTCTGCTGGAGGCTGTGTGTCACTGCAGGAGCTCGGACAAAGACCGGTCTGTGGGCTTTAGAGGAACACAAAAGACTGGACTAGATCTGCTCATGAAGACCACCAGAGTCAGTCAGAGTCGGAGTCAACAGTCGGAGTCAACAGTCAGAGGCGAAGGCAGACAGAGTCGGAGACAGAGTCAGACAGAGACAGAGTCGGAGACAGACAGAGTCAGACAGAGTCAGACAGAGACAGAGACAGAGACAGAGTCGGAGACAGAGTCGGAGACAGAGTCAGAGACAGAGTCAGAGACAGAGAGAGTCAGAGTCAGAGACAGAGTCAGAGACAGAGACAGAGACAGAGTCAGAGACAGAGTCAGACAGAGACAGAGTCAGAGACAGAGTCAGACAGAGTCAGAGAGAGACAGAGTCAGAGTCAGAGACAGAGTCAGAGAGAGTCAGTCAGAGACAGAGACAGAGACAGAGTCAGTCAGAGACAGAGACAGAGAGAGTCAGACAGAGACAGAGACAGAGTCAGAGTCAGAGTCAGACAGAGACAGAGACAGAGTCAGAGAGAGACAGAGACAGAGACAGAGTCAGAGTCAGACAGAGTCAGAGAGAGACAGAGACAGAGACAGAGAGAGTCAGTCAGAGACAGAGACAGAGTCAGAGTCAGAGAGAGTCAGTCAGAGACAGAGACAGAGTCAGAGACAGAGTCAGAGACAGAGTCAGAGACAGAGAGAGTCAGTCAGAGTCAGAGTCAGAGACAGAGTCAGAGACAGAGACAGAGACAGAGAGAGTCAGTCAGAGACAGAGTCAGAGACAGAGACAGAGTCAGAGAGAGACAGAGTCAGAGTCAGAGACAGAGTCAGAGAGAGTCAGACAGAGACAGAGACAGAGACAGAGTCAGACAGAGACAGAGACAGAGAGAGTCAGTCAGAGACAGAGACAGAGTCAGAGTCAGACAGAGACAGAGACAGAGTCAGACAGAGACAGAGACAGAGACAGAGTCAGAGAGTCAGACAGAGTCAGAGAGAGACAGAGACAGAGAGAGTTAGTCAGAGACAGAGTCAGAGACAGAGACAGAGTGAGTCAAAGACACAGACAGAGTCAGAGTCAGAGAGAGTCAGAGTCAGAGACAGAGTCGGAGACAGAGACAGACAGAGACCGAGTCAGAGACCGAGTCAGAGACAGAGTCAGAGTCAGACAGAGACAGAGACAGAGTCAGAGTCAGACAGAGTCAGACAGAGACCGAGTCAGAGACAGAGTCAGAGTCAGAGTCAGAGTCAGACAGAGACAGAGTCAGAGACAGAGACAGAGACAGAGAGAGTTAGTCAGAGACAGAGACAGAGACAGAGTCAGAGACAGTCAGTCAGAGACAGAGAGAGAGTCAGAGACAGAGAGAGTTAGTCAGAGACAGAGACAGAGAGAGTCAGTCAGAGACACAGACAGAGACAGTCAGACAGAGTCAGATTCAGAGACAGAGACAGAGTCAGAGAGAGTCAGTCAGACAGAGTCAGAGACAGAGTCAGACAGAGACAGAGAGAGAGTCAGAGTCAGACAGAGTCAGAGAGAGACAGAGTCAGAGACACAGAGAGTTAGTCAGAGACAGAGTCAGTCAGAGACAGAGTCAGAGAGTCAGACAGAGAGAGTCAGTCAGAGTCAGAGACAGAGAGAGACAGAGTCAGACAGAGAGAGTCAGTCAGACAGAGTCAGAGACAGAGTCAGAGAGAGTCAGTCAGAGACAGAGAGAGTCAGACAGAGTCAGAGACAGAGTCAGAGTCAGAGACAGAGTCAGAGACAGAGTCAGAGTCAGTCAGAGTCAGAGTCAGAGACAGAGAGAGAGTCAGACAGAGACAGAGTCAGACAGAGACAGAGAGAGTTAGTCAGAGTCAGTCAGAGACAGAGACAGAGAGAGTTAGAGACAGAGTCAGAGTCAGTCAGAGTCAGAGACAGAGAGAGTCAGTCAGACAGAGTCAGAGACAGAGTCAGACAGAGACAGAGACAGAGTCAGACAGAGACAGAGAGAGTTAGTCAGAGACAGAGTCAGAGTCAGAGACAGAGTCAGACAGAGACAGAGACAGAGTCAGACAGAGACAGAGACAGAGTCAGACAGAGACAGAGACAGAGTCAGACAGAGTCAGAGTCAGACAGACAGAGTCAGAGACAGAGACAGAGACAGAGTCTGACAGAGTCAGAGACAGAGACAGAGTCTGACAGAGTCAGAGACAGAGACAGAGTCAGAGTCAGAGACAGAGTCAGACAGAGACAGAGACAGAGTCAGAGAGACAGAGACAGAGTCAGACAGAGACAGAGACAGAGTAGACAGAGACAGAGTCAGAGTCAGACAGAGACCGAGCCAGAGACAGACTCAGAGACAGACTCAGAGACAGACTCAGAGACAGACTCAGAGACAGACTCAGAGACAGAGTCAGAGACAGAGTCAGAGTCAGAGTCAGACAGAGACAGAGACAGAGTAGACAGAGACAGAGACAGAGTCAGAGTCAGACAGAGACAGAGTCAGAGTCAGACAGAGACAGAGTCAGAGTCCAGACAGAGTCAGACAGAGACCGAGTCAGAGACAGACTCAGAGACAGAGTCAGAGTCAGAGTCAGACAGAGACAGAGACAGAGTCAGACAGAGACAGAGACAGAGACAGAGACAGACAGAGACAGAGTCAGAGTCAGACAGAGTCAGAGTCAGAGTCAGACAGAGTCAGACAGAGACCGAGTCAGAGACAGACTCAGAGACAGAGTCAGAGTCAGAGTCAGACAGAGACAGAGACAGAGTCACAGAGACAGAGACAGAGACAGAGTCAGACAGAGACAGAGACAGTTAGTCAGAGTCAGACAGAGACAGAGTCAGAGTCAGACAGAGACAGAGACAGAGACAGAGAGAGTCAGTCAGACACAGAGTCAGAGTCAGTCAGAGACAGAGAGTCATTCAGACAGAGACAGAGTCAGAGACAGAGAGAGTCATTCAGACAGAGACAGTTAGTCAGAGACAGAGTCAGAGACAGAGACAGAGAGAGTTAGTCAGAGACAGAGTCAGAGACAGAGTCAGAGTCAGACAGAGACCGAGACCGAGACCGAGACCGAGTCAGAGTCAGAGTCAGAGTCAGAGACAGAGACAGAGAGAGAGACAGAGAGAGTTAGTCAGAGACAGAGACAGAGTCAGAGTCAGAGTCAGAGACAGAGACAGAGACAGAGACAGAGTCAGAGTCAGAGTCAGAGACAGAGACAGAGACAGAGTCAGAGACAGAGTCAGAGACAGAGAGAGTCAGTCAGAGACAGAGACAGAGACAGAGACAGAGACAGAGACAGAGTCAGAGACAGAGAGAGTCAGAGACAGAGACAGAGTCAGAGACAGAGTCAGAGACAGAGACAGAGTCAGAGACAGACAGACAGAGTCAGAGTCAGAGACAGAGACAGAGTCAGAGACAGAGAGAGTCAGAGACACAGACAGAGTCAGAGTCAGAGACAGAGACAGAGACAGAGTAAGAGACAGACAGAGACAGAGACAGAGACAGAGTAAGAGACAGACAGAGACGGAGCAGACTCGAGCGGAGACAACGGCACTGCCTCAAATCCACTGAAGAAGAACTAAAGCCACAGCAGAGCATTATGGTCCGAGAGATTCATTTCCTGTTTAATCAAGTCTTGGGCTGTGTCCAAATTCAGGGTCTACATCCTCCTTAGGATCCTTCCTACCCGGTTGAAGGAGGAGGGGTCCTCCGACGACCGCAAAACCCGGAAGTCGGTGTTTGTGAATTTGGACAGCCTACCCTTCTTTCAGTTCCCTCCTTACCCGTTGCTCATTTCCTGTCGCCTAGCAACCGTGACAGTGCTAAGCTTTTTTTTTGTTTGCTCCGGTGAAGAGCATCGTTCTCTCCCGGAGCTTTATAAAACTTCTGTCTGCTCTTTCGTCCCTGGAAGCGTTAAAAACAGCTTCACTCACTAACGGATTAGCTGTGTGTAAGGATATTCACACAGGCTGTAAGGAAGAAGCTAGTTTACGAGTAATGTTTTTGGTACATATATAAACGTACAAATGTAAAAAAAATACTTAACAAAATGTATGACAACCACTGAAAAAAACACGTATTTTTTTAAAAGCCAGTTTTTAAAAAACGTACATCTAAAAGCATACTCCTCTCCCACTCCGCTACCGCTCGCTTCATTGGCCATTACGCTCTGCCGAAAAGAATTATGGGATAGGTAGGACGGGAAAGGATCCACCACACCCATCCTTCCAATTCGGGGAAAAGGAGGACGTATTTGTGGGCCGCATTTGAAGGATCCTACGAATTTGGACAGCCTTCGTCGCTGCGCTGTGACGTAACATCCTTCAAATGAGGACTCCGAAGGATGCAGATCCTGAATTTGGACACAGCCTTGGTCCCACAGCCTGAGAACTGCTGCTCCCTCTGCTGGACACAAACTGGTATTACACTTAGGACTGAAGATGTACTCAAGTAAAAGAACTGTTACACACCAAAATAATACTCAATAATAATAATGTGCAGGGTTGAGTTTTTTATTATGTAGTGTAAGAAGAAAACTAAAACATGACTAAACCTGGCTCTAACCCAGGACTTGATTATAACCTCTAACATGTCCAGCTCTGGTGTTGTGCTCGTTGAATAACTGGAGTTAATGTGCTGCACTAACCTTCCTCTGGCTCTGCTCTAACTCTGAGGCTCCTGCAGCTGTGACCTCCATCACACGGTGAGTCCGTGCTCTAAACTCTCACCAGGCTTCATGTACGTCAGAGGAGTGTTGAGTTATCGGCCCTCTCTGTTTCAGACCTGAATGAAGCAGCGTCGAGCCAGACTGAACAAGAACACACGGCTTTCTAACGTCTCTGACCGAAGACTGGGCTGAAGCCAAACTAAACTCAACACAAGAATACTGCATCAGTTTACGATTAAACTCCAGTGTCTTGTCAAAAAGTTGTGATGTATTTTTGTCGGTTTTATTTTGTTCAATGCAACACAAAATAATGACAGTATGAAACTTCTCGAGCTGAGGCTTTCTAATAACAGCAGTAAACCCTGGGTCTGTTGTGAATCTTCAGAATCTTTTACCACAGCTGTTTCTTCAGAATAATTCACACCTGAGCCGAGGGTTTGTAGAGTTAGTTTTGAGCCTTAGAGTTGGTTCTTCACTGAACCCTGGTCCCTCCTTCTTACTGTCCTCTAGTGGCACTACTGAGATCAGTTAAAGTGGTTATTTTTAATAGTCGTAACAGTAAAAGACTTACTAGTAGCACTAGTGAGACTAAAGCTGTTACTGGTAGGACTGGTGGACACCAAAAGGCCTACGCGTCGAGCAGATGACATACAAAGCCACTTCCACAGAATGTTTAGCAGTGAACGGCTCAAATGCCATGGTTCTACTGGAAAGAACAACAGCAGTAGTACGCGCCAAAGGCAGTGACACCCGCGAACCCTACAGTGACTAGTTAAACCGTTTTAAACACTAGTACTACTAGTGGACCCAGACCTGTTCTAGTGTCACAAAGTTATGTCCACTAACACTTTCTTATGAACAGACCAGAGTATTGTACCTCCAGGTGTTTCGAGGCTGAACTTCTACAAAACCTCAAGACTCGTCCAATTAGCTGCAGGCTTTACTCTGAAGACCCTCCCCTTTCTGTGAAGGACCAAGGACTCTGAGGAGCTGCAGCTGAGTCCAACAGTCATCCAATTACAAAAGGGTATTTAGACCTGTCAGCCAATCAGGGACGAGCACAGGGCCCTGTCGGTACAATTCTCAAACTCTGCTCGCTGCATCAGAAAGTGTTAGTGGACATAACTTTGGGACAGGTTTGGGTTCACAGTGTGTTCCTCTGACGCAGGGTCCAGCAGGAGCAGCTGGCGGCCATCTTCCTCCTGCTCGGACAGAACCAGGAGGCTCTGGGAGACGTCTCTGAGGGCGACATGGAGGAGCAGCTCACCACGGGTCACCACGGGTCACCACGGGCCACCCCAGGTCACCACGGGTCACCACGGGTCACCACGGCAACGGAGACAGAGGACAAGCCCAACAACGGTTACCGCAACAACAGCAAAAATAAAAAACACTTATATTCACTTTCACCATGATTTAACCAGGACTAAACCAGGTCTAAACCAGGTCTAAACCAGGACCAAACTAGGACCAAACCAGGTCTAAATCAGGTCTAAATCAGGTATAAACCAGGACCAAACCAGGACAAAACCGGGTCTAAACCAGGTCTAAACCAGGACTAAATCAGGTCTAAACCAGATCTAAACCAGGTCTAAACCAGGTCTAAACCAGGACTAAACCAGGTCTAAACCAGATCTAAACCAGGTCTAAACCAGGTCTAAACCAGGACTAAACCAGGTCTAAACCAGATCTAAACCCGGTCTAAACCAGGACTAAACCAGGTCTAAACCAGGACTAAAGCAGGTCTAAACCAGGACTAAACCAGGTCTAAACCAGGTCTAAAGCAGGTCTAAACCAGGACTAAACCAGGTCTAAACCAGATCTAAACCGGGTCTAAACCAGGACTAAACCAGGTCTAAACCAGGACTAAAGCAGGTCTAAACCAGGTCTAAACCAGATCTAAACCAGGTCTAAACCAGGACTAAACCAGGTCTAAACCAGGACTAAAGCAGGTCTAAACCAGGACTAAACCAGGTCTAAAGCAGGTCTAAAGCAGGTCTAAACCAGGACTAAACCAGGACTAAAGCAGGTCTAAACCAGGACTAAACCAGGTCTAAAGCAGGTCTAAACCAGGACTAAACCAGGACTAAAGCAGGTCTAAACCAGGACTAAACAGGTCTTGAATTTTTACAATTTTTTTACGTCTTGCTTTTAATTTTTTGACTTGATGATGTCACTTCCTGTTTCAATCACATGTCCAGTTATTTATTTCTGTGGTTATTTAAAATCCCAGAACAGTTTGAATCTTGTGCCTTTGGCCCGAGTGTAACCCCTCCTCTGTCCGCTAGAGGGGGCTCACCTGTAAAGCTGAGACTAACTCCGCCCTTTTTCCCAAATATGGAACTGTCTGCTTCATAAAGACCTTCTGGAGCAAAAATAACCTTTTTCTTCTGTATTTTTATAAAGATCAGTGACTAACTCCAGTTCCTCTTCAGTCTGTGAGAGAATAACGTTAGTATTTATTTCTGTACGTTCTCTTTGTTATAATCTGTGTTGTGTCGAATAATAATGTATGTAATAGTGTAATAATAATGTATGTAATAGTGTAATAATAATGTATGTAATAGTGTAATAATAATGTCATGTGTTTTTGAATAAGTTTCTGTCGCGTTTAGACGAGAGTGATTTTACAGAACTGAACAGAATGTATTTATTTATATTTGGGTCAATGTGACTTTTTCACAATAAAGTTTACCAGAACATTTATCGTCTTTGTTCAAATCCAAATAAAACCTGTTCAAGTCCACAAAGACATTATAAACATTAGTATACTGTGACTCGAAGTGCCTGATTGGCTCTAATCTGCTGTAAGCCCCGCCCCCTTTGGACTTTACCTGAGACACACCTGACACAGACCAGATCCTCATGAAGTCCTGCTATGGACCCAGACGAGTCCTGGTTCTGCTGGGACTCAGCGGACTGGTCCTGGGAGTGGTTTTAATATTCAACTACAAAGACGTCGGCCTGCTGCAATCCAGGTAAAACCAGGTCTAAACCAGGTCTAAACCAGGTCCAACCCCGGTCTTAAACCAGGTTTAAACCAGGACTTAAACAGGTCTAAACCAGGACTAAACAGGTCTAAACCAGGACTAAACCAGAACTAAACCAGGACTAAACCAGGACTAAAACAGGACTAAAACAGGTCTAAACCAGAACTAAACCAGGACTAAACCAGGACTAAAACAGGACTAAAACAGGTCTAAACCAGAACTAAACCAGGACTAAACCAGGACTAAAACAGGACTAAAACAGGTCTAAACCAGGACTAAACCAGGTCTAAACCAGGTCTAAACCAGGTCTTAACCAGGACTAAAACAGGACTAAAACAGGTCTAAACCAGAACTAAACCAGGACTAAACCAGGACTAAAACAGGACTAAAACAGGTCTAAACCAGAACTAAACCAGGACTAAACCAGGACTAAACCAGGTCTAAAGCAGGTCTAAACCAGGACTAAACCAGGACTAAACCAGGACTAAAACAGGACTAAAACAGGTCTAAACCAGAACTAAACCAGGACTAAACCAGGACTAAAACAGGACTAAAACAGGTCTAAACCAGGACTAAACCAGGTCTAAACCAGGACTAAACCAGGACTTAAACAGGTCTAAACCAGGACTAAACAGGTCTAAACCCGGACTAAACCAGGACTAAACCACGCACTGGTAGAGCGATCGTCCTTCAATGGGAAGGTTGGTGGTTCGATTCCCACTCTCCTCACAGTTCATACTGTCGTTGTGTCCTTGGGCAAGGCACTGAACCGTTGCCTCCAGTGGCTGTAACACTGTTGAATGGAAGCTTAATGTCAGTCGCTTTGGATAAAAGCGTCTGATAAATGACTAAATGTAAATGTAACCAGGACTAAACTAAATTTATTTAAAATGCAAACAAATAGATTTCAGGGACTTTATGAAGGCTTTGGTCACGTGATCAGTTTTTGATTCCAGTGTTTGGGACGAAACAGCAGAGGCGTCCGCGACCTCTTTCTCATGGTTTGTCCCGATGGCTCCTCCACCACAAGAGGAGAGGGAACCAGACCAGGACCAGGACCAGACCTAAGAGGGTTAGTCTACACAAGTAAATCCATCTAAAACCTGTTTAAATCCATCTAAACCTGTTTAAATCCATCTAAAACCTGTTTAAATCCATCTAAAACCTGTTTAAATCCATCTAAAACCTGTTTAAATCCATCTAAAACCTGTTTAAATCCATCTAAAACCTGTTTAAATCCATCTAAAACTGTTTAAATCCATCTAAAACCTGTTTAAATCCATCTAAACCTGTTTAAATCCATCTAAAACTGTTTAAATCCATCTAAACCTGTTTAAATCCATCTAAAACCTGTTTAAATCCATCTAAAG
>JALDNG010000422.1:0-162421 GCA_024349245.1 Neodontobutis hainanensis | reverse complement strand
GTTTTAAGTTTTAATGTCCCATTTTACATATTAAACTTTATTTAAATATTATGATATAAAGGTTTTAAAATTTTCATACTTATTTATTGTCATCTATCTTCAAATTATATCATATTCCTGCATTTTATTTATTTATAAAACATGATATTTTATCAAATTTAAAAATGAATAATATACTCATCAAACAAATAACAACTTTTTACTTGCTTCAAATATCAAATTGAAATAATTTTTAAATATGAATTATGCTTTATTCACACACAACATAGAATATTTAACATTATTTTCAACATTTTAGATAGTAGGAAATTACATTTTAACAAATATTATGCTTAAAACTCAGTTTTTAGACTATATTTGTTGAAGCACTAACGTGGATTTATGCTAGGAATACTTTAAACCAAGTATAAATTTCATATATATATAGTCAAACAAAACGATTTTGCGAAAAAATCAAATCTTTAAATATAACACTCTATTATAAATTAAAACAATAGTTTTTTTTGATTCATTAGATCAGGAAGTAAAAATATAACGCTTGTTTTAAACATTCACATCATAATTCAACCCAAATAGCAAACAGTCTATTGTGCCATAACCGAACTACGCTCATATAGAATACTAAAATTTTTCAAATTTGAAAATATACAGATGTTAGGAAATTTATAAAATTATAATTAAAAATATGATATAATCAACGACTGCGCATTTTTTAAATTATTTAACGTAACTTTATCTGACAATCAACTCAATTAAATTATTTTTGCAATTCTGTTATTTATAATGTCGTCTCAGTAATATATCGAATTTCAAAAAATATCATCAATAGAACAATTTTTCAGAAGGTTATCTTATTTTTTGATACGCATGACAAGTCAATTTCCAAATATTAGACAAAGCATTTAACCTATTATTGTTATTGTTACATTTATTTCTTAAAATTTGCAAAGCTACCTTAATATAATTTGAACAGACATGAAAAGTGCTCGAAGTTACGAGACATGTGCGTTCTTATATTTATGAGGTAGCTATTTATTCAGTTTTATTTTTCCAATTGTAGTAAAAATGATAATGTTTTATTTTAAATTCAAAATAAATTTACTTCTCTTCAAGGTACTTTTGAGTTTTAATTAAACGATGAGGAATATTACTCATGACTAAACGATCATAAAAGAATTTTCGTAAAATTTACATAGTTACAATTAGAAAATTGTATTTTTATTTTGTTTAATGAAACAACTTTTTATTTGATGCTGATGGTTTATGTTATTTTATCTATCCTGTACATTTTATGAATCACATTGTTCCTTCAAAAATGGAATTCTTATTCAGAGTAGAATAATCGTTTGGCCATTTTCTATGATAGTTTTAAAAACTGATCGATAATTTATAATTGTAACACTGTAAACTGTAAAATATTTTGAGCCTCTTCGACGCTTAGATAAAGATATCATTCTTTAAATTAAGGTTCTTATGGATTAAATTCAGTCAAATACTTTAAATAAACGCAGATTAAAAGCTAAAAATCACTTGAAATAAAAATGCGTTATCAATAAGATTAATCTCAGCATACAATCATACAATAATATTTTGGTGATTGACGCATATTCTCGTATTTAAAACTAATGTTTTAATCTAATCATGAATAAGTAAATTTTAATTATATTATCTAGTTTTCGATTAATCTTTGAAAATGTGTCACGATTATGGCAGATATAGATTACCCGCCTAAAATAATACTGAATTTCTTTCAACAACTACAAATTATTTAACAGAGTTTGATTTTGGTTTAAAAAATAAATTTGAATCACGTTTTACATTAAAACAGATTAAATATAATAATTTTTATTCAAAATTTCTGTCGTATGTAATTGTTAATTAGAGATTTTTCCTACAATTATTATGATTAGGTGTTAATCGAACAAAAAAATTTTCATTATACGAAAAAATATTGGTTGAAATACATGTTTAGTAAAGGGAATTAAACAAATGTTTAAGTAAATAGCTTTTATTGGGATGATTAAATTCTATGT
Source organism: Neodontobutis hainanensis (assembly GCA_024349245.1). Lineage (NCBI taxonomy): Eukaryota > Metazoa > Chordata > Actinopteri > Gobiiformes > Odontobutidae > Neodontobutis > Neodontobutis hainanensis. The sequence continues at coordinate 160,388 of JALDNG010000422.1, read as the reverse complement.
CTTGAGTCTATTTTAGGCAATTTTATATTTCTTAAATTCGTGAAATTTTTTCGTCAATTTTATTATTCGGATCAAATTGATTGGTACTGTTATGAATTTTACATCACTTAAGTATGTATTGATGAGAATTAGAGCTTTCAATAAGAATGTTTATTTTCATATTTTGATTATAAAGGTAATTGCCACATATGGTAAAGCCAAAACAAATGTTTATTTAACAAGATTATTCATTGATTTAAATTGTCCGTTGATTTATATAAAGTAAGCACATTCGAACTTCTGTTTAAAAACATTAAATTGCAAATTGACCTTATATATTTTCATAATTTTTTTTATATAACCATTTATAATATAGAAATAGCCTTTTACCTTTTTGATAAAGCTACTTGACATTCAATATTCGTCGAACCTGATTAAAATTCAAGATAAATTAAATTGTTTTTGTTTAGTTCGAGATTCTAACTTTCAAAATGATTAAATTTCTAACATTATATTCCAAAATACATATTTTATATCGTAAAAAACATAAAATACAAAAGAAAATATTTAAACTTTTCTTTATTTTCAATAATTTGAGGAATGAGTATTAAATGTACTCAATCCTTCGTACACACTTATTCGGTTGTGGTTGAGTTTTTCTTTTTATGAATTAGTCAACACAACTGTAAGTTTCGAAACAAATATTCTGATAAAAATATCAAATCCATATTTCAAATTCCATTCATTCATTATCAAACATGTGAGTAGGATCAGTTGATTGTATATTTTATCAGTCAATTATCCTAACTGTATAAAATTCAGATTATATTATGACTAAATTCCTATGTTTTTTTATTTGGTGTTATTAATTATACGGCATATTTACAAAACAGATTTTTCCTAATTTAATATTCTTATTGATTTACTGGTTCATGCTTTGGGTATGTAATCTTTGTTTTATACATATCAAAAATAAAAAAATCTTGTTTCAATTCATAGTCACAAAAAGTATCATAAATTCATACATAAAATCTAAGTCATCAATAAGAAACTGAAGACTTATAATGGTAAATTTATTTAAATTCATAATTTAGATCACTTTTTAAAATTACACAGATTTTTATAAATAATTTAAGCCAACGCATTGATGTTAGAAGACTAAAGGATAAAACACCGATCTAATTTGTGATGTTCGGTATATTCATTTACGTAAAACAAATAAAAATGATCACAAAATCTTTTTCATTGAAATAAATAATTTCAATCTTGATTTAATAATAAATATTTGGCAACGCTTATAAAAAAACTTCGTAGATTTTCTCAAAGCTAAACGATAATCTATGACTCACTCATCCTGAAATTAATCATAACTTTTCTTTAAAGTTCAATTTTACCATGTTTAAAAAAATATATTTCAATGAACGATGACTATTTTTGACTTATTATTTCTAGGTTAGAAGAAAATTAACCATCTTGGAATTTTCAAAAATTTATAAATTATCTTTTTTGAAGTTCAACTTTAATTAACATAGGAAAAGATTGTGACGTTACAATTCGCCGAAAATAAAAAAATTTCCTAAAAAAGGGAAAAAGCATGCTGGATTGAGTGAAAAAGGACAAGAAGTTCTAACTCGTTCTGGATTCATTTTCAAAATCAGAAAACGAATATCTGGATGGGAAATGTGACTGGAACTGCAAAAGTGACACTTGTAATGTCACTGCCGTCTCTTTGAACAGAAATTTTTAAGTGTTAATGGTACGCACTACCATTCTAACGACGAGGAGTTTATAGTTTCTTCTCAACTGCGCACTAATATTAAGGAAAGTGGTCACCAGCAATCCCTACAGACCGGCCCAAGTCATGTATGACTGTGCAAAGGCAGATCTTGTGCAATCGTACACTCATGATGTTGCACGGTTTCTACCCTCTTCCACACTCTTAAAGTGTCGATCTACAGATGGAAAAGGGAAGTAGCACCAATGGGAATTGTTTTGATAGTGATTCTCTTAATTTCGACTTCTTTCGTCTTTTTAGAATTTAAATATGTTATAACATGTTTCATTTGGTGATGAAAGCGTTAGTAGTTTTGAGAGATTCCACTTTCATTCAACGATTCGCAAACGTGCGAAACCTCATTATCGTTATGGATGGTACATATAAATCCTGTTCTACTTCATTTTACCAAATTTATATTTTGCACGGTGTCTTTTCTGGTCAAAGTTTTCTCTACTATACTGTTTTATGAACAGTATGACCCAGACAGCATACACTCAAATGCTGTCTGTTGTAAAGGAGAGGCTTGCTGAGAGTAACATAGATTTTCTCCTCGTCAAATCCAAATTGATTTCGAGCAAGTTGCATTTAATGCAGCTCGTGTTGTCTTTCCAGTGGCTGAAATTCGTGGTTTTACTTCCACTTCAGGCAAACAATTTGGAGGCAGTACAAAGTTCAGGTCTGACGGAGTTGTATCATGGAGATACAAATTTTAAACGTTGAGTGCTCTGCTTTGCCATTAATCCCTTTGGAAAGCATCGACTCTGCCTGGGATCATATCCTGAATATTTTGACAGAAGATAATGAAAGTGTTTTGGAGTTTAAATTATACATGGAGAACACTTGGCTCTCACGGTCTGATACATGTCTATTCAGCAGTAAAACCTGGAATCATTTTATTGATTTACTGGAAGAACAAACAACGCGGCGGAAGGTTTCCACTCGAAACTAAATAAATAAATAAATAAAAGTACTGCAAGCTTTTGGGAGGGATGTTATGTTCTGAAGCAAATTCAGATCTATGCTGATATAGAGTTGAGGAGACTCCTTGGTAGGGGAAAGCCGAAGGCCAGGAAGCGCGTCTACGTCCAATAGGATGAAAAAATAAAATGACTGTGGGATCTATATGAAAATCTTGCTCTATACCTGTTTGAACTTCTTGACGAACTAAAAGATTCAATTAAATTAGTTTAATGATTTTTTATTTGTTTTATATGTTTATTTTAATGTGAATTTATCAATAAAAAATAGTTTGCATGTATTCTTTTTCAATTCAAACTGAAAAATATTTTTTGAAAATTATTTAAAGATAAAAAAAAGGGTTAAAAATTATTTTATTTTCGGTGAATTGTACCCTAACCATTTGATTGTTTTGAAACCGAAAATCTATGACGCAATTTAAAATGGTAGAAATGTTAAAATTAAAATCATAAGAAAAAATTTATTTCCATTTTTAAATGTTTTCGATTTTACAACTTATTTGTGTAAATATGAATATAACAATTTTTTATTTATTCCAGTAATTTTTTAAGGTATGCCGAACGTCTTATGAATTGATGAATTCGAGGCTAGTTGACGCTTCAAATGACATTCATTCCTTAAATTAGATATATTATTTTCCAGGTCAGAGAGAGAGATTTTAACTTTTTGGTAAATCATCACAGTGATAAATACGGTTTACATGATACAAAGTTAAAATATTATCTGAGATTCAATTGTTGGAATGGATATTATCACACACATGATCGTGAGAAAAAAACGACATTTAATAAAAATATTCCTTCATTTAAAATTCAAGAACATACATTAGTGGAACATTTTATCGCCTTTGAAAACTTCGAAAGACAAAATGAGGAACGAAAATATGCTTTCAATAAAATCTATAAAAGGGAAGATAATAATTTTGAAACATGAACTAGTGGTTAAAAATTTGTCATTTTTCGAGATTGTTGTCATTATTATTTTGTCGTTCGAATAATAAAATTTAAAAGATATGTTGTTCGGATCTGTTCAGAAGTCAATAATACTTGAGAATCTTAGTCTTTTTATCTATTTTAATGGATTTATTTGGAAAGTTTTGAATTCGTCGAGTCCATTAGCAAAAGATGGATATAATTTGAATTCTCTCTGAAATTCTATGAAAGAAGAAAAGTGTTAAAATTACTGTAGATGTTAATTTCAAATTATTTTTCCGTTTTGAAGGAAAGTTCCAAATGTTTGAAATACTCTATCATATTATTATTTACAAATGAAGAGTCATATAGAACGCTTATCAAACCAATAATATATTCCATTTAGCTATTTCTGAAAACACATCTTTTTTGAATCACTCTTATGTTAAATTTCAATCATTCTTCGATCAGTTTTTTATTTTAGATCTTATAGAAATATTTTAATGAGTAAACGTGAGAACTTAAATATAAATGACAAACTGATACGTCTTAAAATTTAAAATATAAAACAGTTAAGTAAATATCCATTGAACTGTCACAATGCAAATTCCCAACGAATGGCTACGATTGTAATTAACCATTTTGCGTACTTAAGCAGGATCTTAAAATTTTAATACTGAAGTCAAAAATTTCATTTTAGCATACGTTTTCAATCGCAAATTTTCGTGTTTTACTCATTTAATTATTAGATTATTGACAATGTATTTAAGCAGGAAAATTCGGATTTAATCTAATACTTAACTGGAAGTGTTGATTATCTCAAGGAAAACCCCAAATTTTTAACTAATGATTAAATTTTTCACGATTTTTTAAGAGTTTGGTGTGTCAAAAATGCAGAAATTTTTTAAATGGTGTCCAGATGTATTTAAGAGCTCGTTGAAACTCGTTCAACCTAATTTTTTGGTTTTAGAAATTCACATAGTACCTAGCCTTGCCTAGTATGATGTTATTTTAACTTCTCACTGGCTAAACATCTCAAAATGTCCTCTTTGCATTCGAATTACTTTCTTCAGTTTCATTGGTTCTTTTTGACGTTAAATAATATCTTTTCTCGTTATAAAGCAAGTTCATTCTCATCCCGTCATAGAACTGCTTAAAATACACTTTACTGTTTTTCCTACGAAGGTAAACACTTATTGTCATCGATAACTCGTCTCAAACTTCAGCATCACTAAGTAATATCAATTTTACAGGAAAAGGATATATAGGCAAAATCTCATGTTAAATGATAGAGAGTTATTAGTTTAACAATCGAAAAATTAGAACAATTTTTAAAAATAAAATATAGCCTTAACTTCAAAATAAAATATTTTTAAAATAAGTACTGATATATGATTTTACAGATTTTGATGTCGTAGTTTAATTTATAAAAATAAGAACATCTTTAATTTTGATTTTCGTGTTTTTCGTATCAAGTTGAAAGAATACTTGTCTTTCAAAAACATAAATACTTTATTAAATTATAATAAAGGGAAACAAGCTTTATAATGTATTATAGAAATAAATTTTATTTCGAAGAGGATTAAAATTTTTAATCTTGATTATTTTCATCAAGCTAAAAATTTAAAAAATAATTAAATTGAATATTTTTCACTTTATTTATTCATTCTGTAATTTTATCGATTTTAAAAGTGTAGAATTGTATGCATAGTATTAATTTCAGGTTATTTATATGAACATAATTTTATTTATCAAAGGAATAAATTTTTTTATCTCGACACTCAATCTCGCCTTACAAGGTTAAGAAAAACTTTTAACATTGACAAACTCGAAATATGAGTTAATTCGTAAAAAACTATGTAGTTATTTTTTGTATCGTTATTCAAATTTTTTTAACGCTAAATATATATTTTGACAGTGATGTTCGATTTGTATGAATTCCACTTCGTGAAGGAGATAAACTTCGAAAATATTTTTACCCAAATAATAAATTGTTTGAATAAAACCACAAGTTAGTTTAATTTAAAAAGTTGTGAAAATAAATTTCTAAAACACGTCTTAAACTCATGTAAATATTGAAAGTTTGCAATGATAACCAATCTATTTTAGTATAAAACTTATTGCGCATGTGCTAATTTTTCGTTAGCCATTTTTAGAGGGGAATTCTTAAAGCAGAAAATTAGAGTTTTGGCCAATCGCAATTTTTGGTTCTACGTTATATGTTTTGTTTGAAGCAAACTTTTCGCTTAAAATAATTAAATATTTCCAGAAGTGTTTGAGAACTACGGCGCCTCAATCACTTTATATTTTGAGTTCTAAGATGTCAAATACATAAAATAAGGCAGCCTTTAACATAAAAATAAATATAAACTTAAGTTGAAATTTCATAATAAAACGGGGTTTGAAAACTTTTTTTACATATACAAATTGACTAAATTATCATAGTGGAGTGAATGAAAAAGTAATTATTTTAAACGTCTACTAAAATAACGACAGTTCAACGATGTGTAACGACAGACTCCGATAGTAATTGAACTTGTTAAAACAGGTTCAGTGATTTTTGTAAGTATGATAAACTTCGTGATTTACCCCAGTTCTATAAATCCCAAATATATTAATTTTTGTGTTGACAAAAAGGAGTTTATAAGCGTTTGAGATTTAACAATGTTCATTTTTTAAATAATAAGAGCATACAGTTGCGATTCTTATTTTATATGCAAGGATATGTAGCATTATCAACCTTTATTAAACATCAGGTTTTTATGTTTGATAAGGGCCACTAATTAAATTTTTAGTGAATTTAGAGGGCGACGACTTAACATTAACAAATCAAAAAAACTATTTCAAAGATAATTTGAATGAAAAGACCATGATTTTATTTGTCATCGGAAAAAATGGCAATTTTTGGAGCCGTTAAATTTTTAAACTTGTTGATTTTGATGTATATAAATTGATGGAATATTTTCAAGTTGGATAATAACATATGGGAATGCACACTCTATCTGATAATACGTTATAAGGGAATTGATACTTGTTTTTCTCAATACTTTTATTTGGTAACTGAACACAGTAAAACTTAGCAAAGCGGAGAAACCAAAATATTTTCATGTATATTAAAGTTGTTTCTTCGAAATATTTGTGAGAAGGCTTTGATTCGCAGAAAGCATCAATAAATGAATTTAATGATTTTCTTGGCTGACACAGAAAACATAAAAATAGTCCAGAAATTATTAAATTTTACGCCTTCAAAGTCAATAAATTATTTTATCATGTGATAATTTTAAACATTTATTCATAATATCAGAATATTCATAAATATGCATAAAAAACTTTGTTTCATATGTGTGAGAATTTTGAAAGAACATTCCACTCGCTGAGCAGCCTTCGAATGACAAATTAGCCAATCAATAAAATCACAGTTTTTCCTCTTTTGCAGGTTCTCTTTGGTTATTCTGCTTTTTCGAAGATTAGATTAAAGTTTTTCACTCGGTTAATTTTTTTGTGTTTAGAAATTTAACACTAGTATACAGTGTATTAAGAAATTTTGAGTACTTCACGTAAGTTCTGGAGAAACAAAGAGACTCCGTCACTTCTCAATGAACCAATGTTCAAAGGTAAGGTTTACCAAAGTTTGGCGGGGAGAGGGTCAGGTTTTTAATGATGGAGAGTCCAACATTATGCGATACTTATCGTTTACACTAGGATAGGATGGTCGAATGGTGAAAAAAAGTTAAAGACAGCATTTAGAAAGTATAGATTTGAAGAACCTTGGAAAAAATGACCTGATAGGTTTAACTCAATTTTTTCTTTGCAAAAACATGAATATGTTGTTATTTTGAAATATTTCCACAACTAATTATCCTTTTCCTAATAAAGTTCAAGTTTTTATGTAAACTTATGACGTTTAATGCAGAGTAATTTATTTGCATTGTCGAGTATAATTTAGGAATAATTGCCAAAGAAAAATATCTACAATTTTCTTTCCAAAAATATACCATTTTAATTTCAAAAGGAAATATGAGGAAACGTGTTTTCATTGTTATTCAGACAAGAAAATAATTAAAAACGCGCTGAAACGGTTAACGGCTCGAATTTCTCTTTAATACAAAGATTTTGAAAAGAAAACGTTTTTTCTATTCGAAAGATTCCAGTGAGTGGTTTATGTATAATTTGACCACTTTATATTTCATACGTGATAAATGCAAACTTGAGTGTCTTGCGTATAAGTTAGATGATTGTGTTATGTTCGGTTTAGATATTGATAGCATATCTAGACAAGAGAATCGTTCGAATTCGATTTTCAGTCAATAATATTAGGTACGAAAGATTTAAAATTATGTGGTTTATTCCATAAAACTAATCTAACAATTTTTAATGCTACAGTTTTAAACTATCGAAAGTAAATGTACCTTTAAGTGCATTTTAATGCATCTAATTTAAATTACAATTTAATAACGCTCGTAAAATGATGCCTTTTAGTATCATCACATTCAACAATTGCTTATGCCTTTCAATAAACAGCCTAAAATTGAGTTTAGATTGTTTGGGTTTTATGAAAACCTGAAATATTAGGTGTAAATTTCGTAATTTAAACAATGTAACAATTGTTTTCGTGCACAAGAGAAATCTATTGTTCGCAAAGTGAGGTATTGTAATTGAACTTTATATTGTTCATTCTCTTGATTTTTTGTGTTATTTTACAGTTTGCATTAACAATATATGAATCCGAAGTCTAAAAATTCAATGTGCTAAATTAGGAAATATCATAGTGAATGAATCACAATGGTATTTGTAAAATATTTAAATATTATTTTGGATAATTTAAAATAAGAAACAATTCTTACGATTGTAGTTAGCATAAAGAAGAAACCCATTTTCGAATCAATATTTGAAAATGCCAGCGATGATTTTATAATGTGGTTAGCGATATAAATTTTCAATAACTCGCAAAAAATCTTTTCCGAGAGCCAATAATATTTTATACCATATTTCCTATGTTAAAATTAAACGTTTATGTTTATTTTTTTATATTAATTTTAACTCAAAGTGTGTTTCTTTTTATAAATAAATTTAACAACAGAATCGTTTGACTAAAAGTTATGAACGTCAAATTAACTTATGTAAGAGCTCATAATTAAATTCAAATTATTGTTAAAATTATGAAACATAACAAGAAAATAAATTATTTAGTTCGGGTGTTTTTAAAAATTTTAAAACACAAATGACATATTTAACAGAGATTCGAAAAGACATTAGTGAAAAACTAAATATGCGCAGTAACATTTTTCCGAAAATTTAAAAGTACTATCGACATTAACAGTAAAAGCTAAGATTAAACTACGAAAAGAATAAAAAAAGGGAAATAAACAAAGTTATTGCTGACATTTATCAAATTAAGAATGTTTCAATATAAAAATAAAATTTAAAACTAGCTTGTTTGTTATCCAACATGTCTTGTAAATTGACGGTCTGAGGTGTTAAATTTCTCAAATTTTCAAAGAATGAGGTTATGCATGCTTCCTAGATTTAAATGAACTATTATTTGATAATAGTTTCAAAATGAGAATAGCTATATTTTATGAATTAATGGCTCTATAGTTAGATAAATTATTTTAATGATCTTTTTCCTTGTGGATAATTTACTGAAAATATTCATAGGTGATGTTAATTAACCGTTTCAGATAACTTAAATTAATATTTTCACAAGATTGAAACGAATACGTACACACAAATTTTTGCAAGAAAAGAAAAAATAACACCAAAATAAAGTAAAATGAATTTGTTGTTTTTTAAACGTTTTCTCTTTTGTAAGTGGAAATTTCATGAAAGTTCAACAAACAATAAGTCATTCCGGTGATAAATAGGACGAATTCTAAACATAAAAAAGACCAATTATATTGCGGCAAAATTTGAGTTCATTTAAAATATGTAAAAATAGGATTTTATATGCAATTTAAAAATATTTTAAATACCTAACTAAACGAGAATTATATGTTCATATTTGATTGAAATCTCATAAGATACTCATAAAATGAGATAAAAAAGTTTTTATATTTTTTCACAATTCGCCATGTTCTGAAAATTTTTATGATTTTAAATTTTTTGTCAATCACGCGCAAAACGTCGGATAACGAAAACCACAAATGTCGTCACTTTTTGAATATATTAAATGCTAACGGGTCATAAAATTTAAAATTTATCTGTAATTAGCTGCTCAAAAAGAACGAAAAAGATTATAGTTACTAAAAAGGGAAACGGAAAAAATGTAATAATACGTCACTCAAATAAACGAATTATTCCGACTCTGAAATGAACTAAATATTTTGCTATTCTGAAACTCGGACTTTTTTATTTATCGCAAATTACAGAAATTAAACTCCAAATAAAAATAAGTGGAAAATTTTACCTTTACTATTTATTATTTATTCTGATCTAGTGATCTTAAATCACAACATGTTAAATTAAGAAAAAATAAAACAGAGTTGAAAATGAAAATATAAATTTTTTCCTTCTAATTTTATCGTATATAACATGGATAAATCAATATTATGAAAATATGAAGAAATTTATATTTTCTACGAGAGAAAAGTAACAAGTGCAATTCTGACAAAAACGAAATTTTAATCAACATTTCTCAACCTGATATATTTCAGGTATCATGATGGTAGTATTGAAATCGGCACGCGTGCGTGCGATCGCGCAGTGATTCGTGTAATATATTTTACACTAAAATAGCGTTATTTTTTTAACAAGTCAACCTAATCGACGGTTTTACTTTCATTCCTAACTATAAGCATCAAGAATGGAATACTTTCGATTATCCTGAGGTTTTTTTCAATTTGTTGGAATTTATTTATTCATGTCACCCAAGTTGATCGATCCCTTGTATCTTGTAATTAAATACAAGTTCTTTTTAAACCAATTTTGAATTTTTGTGGATCTGAATTTGTTAATGGTCCCTAGTTTTTGCAAGTCTATATTAATTAAAAATTTTTTATTGACCATGATTACTGAATATTTTAAAATCATGATATCAGTCTACAGGAATATCAACGAACAATAAATTAATTCTCATTTCAACTCAATGTATATTCATGTCATAAGAATTAAAACCAGATTATTAAAATACTCATAATAATTTTGATAAATTTAAAATATCCATGTTTTGATTTCAAAATATTTTAGTTTCACAAGCCGTAAATTTTCGGCTCATTATTACTTTTGGTATTTTAAAGAACGGGGTCTTTCTCAGAAATATTATCTATATGCTGACGGAAAGAATATTTTTTGAAATATAGAACAAGGAAATAGAATGGCGTGTGTAGTGCGCATAATCAGAATTGGCTCATGTACGTATACACGGGTCAAGTATTTGTAAAATTTTTAATAACAATAAAATTGTTAATCAACCTTACAAGGTTTCATTATGAAATATATTTCTGTCTGCATAAGAAGAGCAGTGTGAAATTACGACGTATTTTAGATTACGTGTAAAAGCTTAGCTATTAATACACAATTACCCAAAACCAATCTTTCACTCAAATCAGAGTAAAAGCTGTAACCCAATGCTCATTTTGGCCTGTAACTGAATTTATTTACAACATTTATTATCATTTGATAAATTTATATTCCATGTGCTTTGCTGATTAAAGGATTTCCATCAATAAAATTTACCTCTTCCAAAGTTAGAAATATTGAATAAAAATTAATAAAATTGAACGAGGGAAGTTGACAGTAAAAAAGAATACCAAAATTTATCCCGTCATTGACGTTCAAATGAAGTATTTGAGTTAAAAAATCTTTGATTCTCGTCAGTAAATAAATTATTGAAAAAACGTTCGTCACCAACAATCTCCAGTTTTGTACCAATAAAATTATATTTTGTTTCGCTTCATTGAAAATCAAAATGGCGCACAAATAAATTAAATTATCATTTGGAAGAAAGATAAAGATTTATTCTGCGCACGCATTACATGTGTCAAAAACGTCAATTAACATCCGAATAGGTGTTTAAATCCTTAAAAAATCTTCATGAATGTAAAGTTTTTAATTCAACGAGCCTTTTGTTGTTGTTAATTATTTGATTAACATGAAAATAAATAAAAGATAAAGCTGTTAGGTGAGGGTATCCATTCATAACTAAAAATTAGAACACGTCATAAGGAAGAAAATAATTAATCATTTATACACCACTAGTAATATAGTTTTCTCGAGTTAAACTCGTTTGCTGTTAGATAATTATTATCGTCATAAGACATGTATGATTAAAATTTTATATGGCTTTTTAAAAAAGTAATTTAGCATGTGTTTAAATTCATTCAAGAAATATGAGTTATCGGAAGACTTTCGGAAACGTGTATTTTACGCGCCTGCGCAAACACGTAATTATGCTGCTTTTGTTTAATTTTTCTATTTTAATGAGATTGTTAGGTGTGCCTCAGTTACATCAGAAAATATCCTTTTAATCTAATTTTGCAAATTATCAAAGTTAATTCGATTTTTATCGCATTAACGTTGAAACAATTATATTCTCTTGGGATTAGTAAATTTTTGTTGAAATTATCTGGTAGTTTTTCGAGCATATTTAAAGTCAATGCCTAGTAGCATATCCGATTCGAAGCAATTAGACGATCAACTTGCTGAAGACTTTATAAATAAACGAGAAAACGTTTTCCTGGCTAAGAAGAAATTAAAGTACTTTTACAATTACAAAAGTATCTTCGTAATGACTTGGAACATCGCATCATCGTTTTCAGTCAATGAATTTCAACTCAGTCTTCGCAAGTCCCTTCAACATCTGCCCGATATCCTCGTTTTAGGGTATGTGTCCTTCTAATTTTTGATTCCAAGAGGTGGAAATGAACATGGTCGCTCTACTAGCGGGAGAAAATGTCGACCGTCGAGTTTTTGAATTTGAAGTATATACCAATATTCCATTCAATGCCGAATACTATTTGGTACCTTTCAACTTATTTATCAAGCTCAAATCGCAGCATTTTGGTGGAATTTCCTTATTAATATTTGCAAAAAAAACTTTGAAAACTCAAATCGTAAGTGTGGCCTCTAGCTATGTTGCCCTCGGTCCCATGAATATGGTATTCGTAACATTCAAAATCAGGCCAATAAAGGTGCAGTTTGTATCGGTTTACTAACTCGTAAAAACTCGACTTGCTTCGTTTGTTCCCATCTTCCTGCTCACCAGAAAAACATCGCATCCAGAAATGAAGTGATGTTTATCCATCGAATGTAGGCTTACAATTTTATCATCAACAAAATGATTCTCAGACACAAAACAACAGAAAATACCCTTTTTATTTTGGACCACGAGTAACTCTCTTTTTCAACCAGCTATGTTTATTGGATGGGGGATTTGAACTACCGGATAGAACTTAGTGGGTTTCAGACACTTTGTATCGAATGTCGACTAAGGAGCTTCAAAATTTAACTGAGCTGACCAAGTAACATGTATATGTTACTTTTGCTCGTTTCGGTTCGTAGAAATTCAGTTGCTTTTTTCGAGTTTAACGAGGCTCCTATCACATTTAAGCCAACATACAAGATGACAACTTCTCAGGGCCTCGTGGTTTACAATAAAACACGAAACCCTGCTTGGTGTGACAGGATACTTTTCCGCTCCTCCTCCTCTGATGACATTGAGCCGGTGGAATACCGAAGTGTGGAGATTCCTATGTCTAGTGATCATTACCCTGTCGTTGCAAAATTTAACAACCTCATGTATTTATATGATCCCATCCTTTACAATCAAGTCCTAAACGAGGCTTATATACACGCATCTCGTGTTCTTAATGTCTTGCGACCAAAAGTCGAGCTATCAGCACAGGATCTAAACTTTGGAAACATCGAATTGTTTGAGAAAAAAACAGCAACTCTTATCGTCTCCAACGCTGGCTGTGTTGAAGTCGAAATCCACCTTTCTGCAGGAGATGAATTTGATTGTGAGTCTCCGTGGCTTTCATTCGAAGAAAAAAATTTCAAAATCCACCCGAAAAAATCACACAAATGTAAATGCGTGTCTTTTTATAGTTACTTTTCAAGTTTATATTGACGAAAATGCCAATAGAAAACTATCGCCCGTCGATAGTCAAATTGAAACAAATATCTTTTGCATGTTAAAGAAGGAAGAACGTTTTTTGTATGTCACCTCATCTGATAGATTTCTTTAACTGCCAACATAGTGCGCGGAGTTTTGGGATACCCTCTCGAATTATTAATTAAATCATGTGTTCCCTTAAAATGACCGATAAAGTGGTATTGCAAAGCTTTGATTATTAGATTTTAAGTGAGGAAACACATTCGGTTCCACTCCAGTTTATCAGTTTAACCAACTACATCACCTCGAAAATCCTAACCGCCAAGGTATAAACATTTAAACCTTGTAAATTAGCCGCAAATCCTTTAAGATTTGTGTTTTTACTCAATCAAAAAATATATTTTCTAAGAAATCTGTGATGATTTCTTTTAAAACAGATCAGATGCTCTGAACATCGATTTTAATTTTTTTATTTTAACACGAGTGATATTTAAAAATTTCAACATGCGCAATTTCATTAAGCTTTATCTGTACAAATTCTTTATATAATTTATATCTTCGCAATTTATCGGGCTTTTTCAATTAAATTTTATTCTCAACCTGAAAGTTCGTTTAATAAGTGCGAAAACAAAACAATATTCCCCTGATAAATATATATTAAATTTAATCCAAAACGAAATTGAAATATTCGTGTTTCACTCCTTTACCTTAAAATTTTGCATTAATTATTTAACTTCTGATTACTCCACTATCAAGTGTTCTATTTCTGTTCAAATTTATATTTTTCGTATTTTTTGTCAACTTTAATTTTTTATCTATGCTACGGTATTTGAAATATTTTATTAAAAATTTCTCCATCAGCTATCAACCTCTTCATAATTCTAGAGTCGAACCTAGTCCTCTTATTTTTACGAGATGATCCTATTTGTTTTCTTGTGTGTGTTGTCATTAAATTCCCATATAATTTAATATATCATGTTTTGGATTTATTTTTCGCGCCATTTTCATCAGTGGTTAAAAATTTTTTGTAATTCTCAGATTTTATCTTTTTCAACCGTTTAATTTTCATGTTCCCTCTTAATTTATCTTTATTTTAGAGTATGTTATTTCAAAGGTGCGAGCTAGATCAAGATGTTTTACGTGTCATGGATATGCTGGACCACGTCTCAGACTTTCACATCAGTGGTACTCTTTTGAAATTTACCAGACGTATCGGTGGAAAGTGCTTGTAATGCGTTGCTATTTTTTCTTAAATGCATGCCCAAACGAGTAATATGCTCTCAGACATTACTTGATGATATAAATTTTTTCGATAAAGTATGTGTGCCTTAATTTTTAGCCATTTGATTCGTTACTGCCACCATTCGATTATTTTCTTCGTCATCTCATTTTCTTTTTCAAAGAACTTGCATTATATAAACTTAAATACATGCCACCACTTCCCGAACTTTGTAATCAGCTTAGACTTATAATTTAGCCAAAATATTAGAACCACTATTATTTTCAGAGGAATCTCGCGAGCAACTGCTGGCCAATTTAAAAAAACAGAAGACATTAAAAGTTGAAATTCTCAAACTATTCTCGTACATTTAATTTAGTTAATTTATTTAAGTTCATACACCATTCTTCATTTTAAATCTATAAACCATTTTAATATAATTAGTTCATAATTCTTAGATTAGTTATGACATATTTTAAAATATTTGTAAGTTTTAAATAAAATAAATTTAAACATGCGCATTAACTTATTTCAAAAAATTTTTCATAATCTCTTCAAATATCCGAATAGTTGTTGATTTTTTAAAAGATGCTTGTATGAAGGATTTATTCTGTTTTAAATAAGGGGACGAATCTTAAGACAACATGGTTGGTTAAATTAAGAATTACTCATGAAATTATTTATTTAAGATTTTTATTCTATCTTTTGAAAATATCATCTAGCGAATAAGATTTGATTGAACTATTGTTTACTGAGGTAATGCCCACAAACACTTATGTTATTCTTAATTAAAAAAAACAATATTTACATATTCCCATGAATATATTTTGTCATTATTTTTATTTTAAGCTTTTTATCAAAATTTTTTTCATCATTAAATTAAGAAACGATCTTACCTTCAAGTTAATAATTTATCAAATTTCAGTATTTATTAAACTAGTGTCTATCTATAATCGCGGTATTTATATGGCGTAAATCCTCTTATTATTAATGGTGGTGAGTGTCTCGTTTGTCAAAGAAAGGCCCGAGTAACAACGAAAAGTTTTCATTTTCAATTTTAATAAGAGTTATGTGAAATTGTATATGTGCGCGCGGGTTATCGTTTGTTCGTGCTTTTCAGAATTTCAGGAAATTGTTCTGACTAAGAATTTTTGCTGATTGTTAACAATTCTTATGATTGAAATACGTTCGACTCAACGAATGTCCATTTACGTACACGTGATATCAATGAATCTCTTAGATAATTTGTTTAGACTCCATTTTTACATGATGTACCAAAATTTGTTATCATGTACGTTTAAAACGATTAAATTTTGTTATATCATTTATAAAAGTAATTGAATACGACTTTCCCAAGTTTATCGACTTTCTTTTTATAATTTTCGTGTAAGAATATAAACCGGCTATTAGAATCAAATATCGGAAAATATCACATGAGTTGTTAACCACTTTCCATATTTATCTTAGGAAGTAAATTTTATAGAAAACGTGTACTTTTTATGTGTCGTTCTTGCGAAATTTCTTGTTAAAATCGGCAAATAGGACTTCATTCTTTTAATATAATGATCAAATTATAAAATATTTTATGAATTTACAGTCAATACTTTGACTTGTTCAAGAGCAAATATTGATTGATAGATTTAAATGGTACTTTTATGTCCTTTCCAGCTTTACTATAGATGTACTTATGATTAAACAATGGGGTCACAATTATTTGGTTTGAAAGAGTTTTCACCCCATGTTGATTGTAAGAGAAATTTAAAAAGCATATTTTAAGATAATATTCGGCACTCGTCGTATATTCAATGTCTAATAAAGTTCTATAATTTTCAACATTTGCTGAAATAAGTTCAAAATATTTTAAAGTAAATATATCGCCAAAATTCAATTGAAATTTATTTTTTGCGAAAATCAGTGAAGAATACACTTTATGATTAATAATCTTCTCTCCTCAAACGAGCTTTTGTATTTCTTATACAACACAACATAGATGTTTCTTTTTTACGGCCTCCACTTTAAAAGTGCCTTATCGCCATGTTTTTCTGATTAATTTCAATTAAATAATTCTCTTTTTGAATCTTATTTTTTATCGTATGTCCCGTCGTAATTTGTCCAAGTCATAAAAAAAAATATTATATCATAAAATTTTAAACTTTAATCCAAATCTTCTTAACTTTAACTCGCCTTAATTTTTTACCATAATACCAAAAACGTGATATTTCGGCATTCTTAGCTGTAAATTTTACGAACCGATGATAGGCGATTTTTTTATCTTATTTATACTTTAAATAAACGTCCTTTGTGCACTTATTTTTTGAAATTATGAAAATATGTAAATAAGTTTCAGTAGTTACATTCATCAAGATTTTTTGTGAATTAAGAGACGAAATGAACTTCAATACATTCTTCATATATTTCCATTTATTAAATTTTTATTTGAGATGGTAATTTTCCCGCAGAAAAAAATATTTGTGGGTTGAAAATAATTACGTTGTTAACTGAGGTTTTTGAATTTCATACACATGTTGAAAAACCTTATAACTAGTTCAGCCAGATAAGTTTCTTCAGGTGGTGTGACTGCATGTGGGTGCCAATTCTCAGTTTCCTCAGAGATAAAAATACTGTTGACGTTGCATTCTATATAACTAATGCAGCCTGCGAGAGTTGCTCGGGGACAGAGGATGGTATGAGAGTGCCTCTTACTACCCTATACCAGGTTCATATGTACAAGAGCGGATCTTTGTAGGAAAGTCATTAAATCCAAAAGAAAAGGACCACATTCTAATCTTGTTGTTTGCATAGACATAGTCAGGCAACTTTTTTAAAAGGATTAGCTCGGTCGGAGTCGTAAAAATACCAACCTATTACTCACCATTGATCAACTCCGCTTGACCACTTAACGCTGCAACTGTCGTTCCTGCATATACTTTTTAATGCCAACAATCTTTTAAAGTCTATTTTGAGTTAAGCGGAAACTGATCTCAAAACAATTATTTTGTTTTCGATTGATAACTCAAAGATGTGAACAAGAGTGGCAAAATATGCATTAACAAGTTTTGAAAGAAATCACACTTCAATGCCCAATCTTGTTGTTTTTTCGAATTGTAGAAACTCGATAGACTGTACATCATTAAAAGAGATTAAATTTATTGAAAAATATGTTTGGTGATATCATAGAGAGGTTGAGATATTTTTCAGTTCATTGTTTAATTTTATTTATGTTCGAGAAAGATTTAAAACTTTTAAAAGGCTGTCAGTCATTGATAACACGTCAAAGAATTAACATTTATGAAACGAATTATCTTTAACTCGCTAGAAGTAGCAAAAACACCGTTTTTATTTGATATAAGTTTCAAGGGTTCGTTCCGTTATTCGTTGATCAACGAGTATAAACATTATGTGTTAAAAATCCTTATGATTCTTATTAATGTTAAGAGTATGTCAAAAAAATTCTCTATTCGTCTTAAATTATCAAAACAATAATAAATGAAGAAAAAAGAAATTATTTATTATTTGAATAAATATATTTTTCTATTAAGAGTACCTTAACCTATTGTAGAAAGTAATGGTTCATATTTACAAATTTTACAAATTTTAACATTCTAGAGGTTAGAAAAAACATTTTATTTTGCGCCTTGTCGAATTTTCACAGTGTCCCATAACTTACGTTTAGAACTAGCTACAACGTTGATCAATATCTTAAATAGATACTTGGAAATTTTAACCTTAACAAATAAACTCAACACTATTTTTTTCTTTTTTGACTGCCACAAATAATTCCTCGTATCCAGATGCTTTCATGTTTTGGTTAAATTCAAAGTGTATAAATTGGCGTTGCTTAACTTATTCCTCACAACGAAATCTATTTTTCTTACTTTTTTGAGTTCATATATGAAAAATTTAGCCTCGAAACTTTGAAAGAATCTTTCAAGCTTTTTCGACTTCTAAAGGCATTCAGTCTGAAACGAAGAGCAGTGCCGGTAAATTAAAGCCGCCTTTAATGGCAGCTGGTTTTACGTGGTTTTATCGAGTTTAACGCTCACTATTTCTGAGACTAGACTGTACCTGATACTGAGTCTATCTTTATGAAACCCTCAAAGACAAATATAAATGGTCAGTTTGGGGTGTCGGTTACTGTAAATGTTCGTGCGCACTACTTATTTTGATCTATGCACATGTTACAAGTTAACATAAGAAATCACCTAAATCTTTAAATCACTTGTTAGAAATTGAATGTATTCACTCAATTAGGATGACCAAAATATACAGCAAAAGATCATATTCTTGAAAGTTTTATTTTAATATAAACGAGTTAAATTTAAGACTGACGGGAGCAGAAATAGAGTTTCGATACTTTAGCCAATAAAAGTGGCAATAAGTCAATCAAGCTCTTTAATAATTAATTTTTAGACATAAAGTTGAACAGTTGACTTTATTATGAAAAATTAAACAAATATAAATACCTTGATTTTCATACCAAATCTAAGCAATTTGCAATAGCTTTTTAAACAATTAAGATAGAGGTGAAGTTATTATCATAATAAGCTTATAATGTATGTTTATTGAAGTAAATCAAATAACTTATTGTCGTTAGTCGTCGACCAAAATTGAAGTTATGATTATTCTGAGAATAAAAAATCTCATTTCGAATCAAAATCAAATAATCAAATTTTAGTTGTTAGCGCTGATAAATATCATTAAAATGGAATTGATTTCCTTTTGAAATTGAAAAAAATGAAGAGCATGAACTTTTTCCAGGTTTCTGTTTCTTCGTCTGACAAGGTCACTTTTGCATCTGAGATCACTTTCAAGACAATATTCATGAATATCTAAACGTTTCGGGGAATGATAACCTCAAAAGAGTCAGGATTTATCATTTTATCGTAGTGAGATCGATTTAACCTTGTTTTGATTTTCGTCAAGGTAATTTTGTCCTCCATATTTGAGATAAGGAGTGAAAAAGTTTCGTTGATTTTTTCTCCGTGTACGTTCAGGTTGTCATCTTTAAACTTGCTGCTCGGAAAAAAATCATTAAATTCTCCAGATTTAATCATTCTACAATTTAGACGAAGCCCAAACTCTCGAAAGATCAGCTGACCAAAGCTATCTTCTGTTGCCTCGAATAACGGCTTTAAGTCGCTGTATATTTTTTTAACGATTAGAAGATCAGCATTTTGAAATGTTTCGAATTCGTACGATAGTTCGGCAGATTTTTCTTCAAAATATTTCTAGGAAACGGCATAAAATTACAGTTATCAAGATATCGTATTTTTTCAGTTTCTCAATCTGTTCAAAGGTTAATGATATTATCAAGTGTTTTATAAAATATGATCAATATACTTTTTAATGCAAAAATGAAATCAGTTAATTTGAACTCTTAATTGAAAATTTATAAAATGTCACTCCACATACTCCATATAAAATTTTAATTGACCTAATTTTATCCCTCAGAGTATTTATGTTTGGTAAGTGTACTCTTTGTTTGTTTCAATTTATAAATCGATGAGCTAGTCGTCAAAGAAAAATAAGCATCCTTTTGAAAGTTAAAAATTGTTGAGACATTATTGAGCGAATAAATGAATGAATAAATTTTATTTCATCTCGAATTTAATCTTTGTAATAGTTAGTCTCGAGTCTCTGGATTAATATTATGAATATTCATGAATGTGCTTTGGCATTTTTAATGAAATTCATAAGATCATGAGCTGTTGTTAAAAATTCAGGCAACCCAGAGTATGATTGTTTTTTTCATGAAATCGTGGTTTAAAATGTAAAATTCAAATTTTTGAAGATAGCTTAATGATAAATATGAACATTAAACCAAATAATGCAAGTTCACCAATGTTCCTGAATGTTATTTAAAGAAGATTACATTTTTACCAAAGCTTACAGGTAAGAAAAAACAATCAAAATCTGTGGCGTAAATTGTTTTTGAAATCAATATATAATAATTTTCAAGTTCCAGACAAAATTAGGTAGTTTCAGAATTTTTATAAACATCAAAATTGACTCTTTAATGAGTCACATATGGAAAAGTGTAACCAATTAACATATCCATAACCATGTATTTTAGCACTAAACTGCCAAAAATGGAGATGAATGCTGTTTTATTTCAAAATAACTATTTTAAATAAAACACACTGATTTTTTATCAAATTAATGATTTTGTACTTTACGTAATAATACTTATAATGGAGATAAGTCGTTGTATCTTTTGTCATTTATTTTCAATGGTATTAAATGATCTTTTTTTTGATTTGTGTTTGAAAATTTTTCGCATTGTATTCACGGTTTAGTTGATCAAAATAAATTAACCCTATCTGAACATATAAAAAATAATTTAACTTGGAATTTAGCTATTTTTCGAAACTTTAAAATTACTTAGTTATTAAGATTTGTCAACTCGTGATGGCATGTAAATGGAAAAATTAATGGATTTCTGTTTGAAAATATACGAATATATTCATAATGTTAAATAAATTCTAGCATGCGTGCCTTTTGCCATTTATTTCAAAGGGTGTTATAAAGGTAAAAAATTCATAATTATAAAAACAAAAAATAACCTAAAGTGAAAATATCCAGTGGTTTATAAAGACTTAAAGGCTAATGGCATAACCCATTTAAATTTTCTCAAATTAAACAGCTGAAAATTAAGTGGATAAAACTTGAGTCGGTTGGTTTTTAAAAATTTAGTACGCGTGCCTACATTTATATAGTTCGAGGTGAATTCTTTGAAAACTAATTAACTGAAACATAGTATGATTCTGAAGAATATATGTTTTACGTAAATATTAAATACCATAGTTTCTACTCCTGCTAATTACCTTGAGTTTATATTTTTAATTTTACGTGTATTGAATCGATTTAAGACAGTTAACCTTTTTTAAGTATATTTTTAGCGCTTTAAGTTTTTAAAAGGATTTAAAAGCAAAATTTGTGTATGTTTCAAAGTAAAAAGTGGAAATAATAATACGTTTTTGATGAAATGCAAATATTTATCTTCTTTGATAACATGCTTCAGGTTTTTATTTAAACCATAAAATCTGTAAATTTTAACAACGTCGAATCATAAGACATGTGCAAAAATAACTGAAATCTTAACTTTACATTTTTCCTTCAAAATTTAAGGTGATAAAACTTCAAAGATAACACTTAAAAGTTTAAAATCATAAAATTTAAAAAAAAAGCAAAATGTCATCGAAAAATTTGATAAACACCAGTGCCATAAATGAAATGTACATTTCATTTCCCAACCTTCTCATATACCCACACTTTAAATCTGAACAAATACTGGTCGAAAATTGTGAGTTGAAATTTTTTTGAATCTCAACTACTTCTCCTGAATAATTAAAAAAAAATTTATTTCAGAATGCGTTAATTAAACACCTTAAAAATGAATTCATCCAAACACGAAAATAATTATCCATATCAAATAAATTTAAGTTTATCTAATTCTAATTCAATATAAAAAAGAGAAATGTATCGAGTGTATCGGTTTCCCGTAGATTCGGGCCCGATCGATAAAATATCATTTTTCGAAAACAAATGGCTTTTAAATTGATGATTTTGATAAATTCGAATATTTTAATTTCCCTGGTTATTATGTTCATTCAGAATTAAAATTTAAAAATTGTGTGAATTCTAATATGATTACTTTTTTTGGAAG
The DNA here is from genome assembly GCA_024349245.1 of Neodontobutis hainanensis. Lineage (NCBI taxonomy): Eukaryota > Metazoa > Chordata > Actinopteri > Gobiiformes > Odontobutidae > Neodontobutis > Neodontobutis hainanensis. The sequence continues at coordinate 137,807 of JALDNG010000422.1, read as the reverse complement.
AGATTTTAGTTTTAATTCCTCGAGTAATGAGCCAGAAGCAATCGCGCACCAAAGATTCAAGGTAAGGACATCCCATATTTCATCAAAATCGTTCTCCCAATCCTTAAGGAGGCGAGCTTTGATGAAGCTTTTAAGATGATTGTTAAATTTCTAAACTTTGTTTTATCATAAAACTTTATAATATTCCCATGGAATATTTAATGGCGCATGCACGTGTACCAAAGCATCGTAAATAGAACTAACTTTATCGTCATCATCAAAATTCTCCATGATCAAATCGAGGGTAACGAAAAATGAATCCGAAACTTTGCGAATAGAATCAAGTTTAATAAAGTTAATTTCAATGTAATTTTCAAATTCTTTGTGAGTTTTTAAGAGTCTAATCTATGAGAATGAATACGTGAAGAAAAGTTCAACTCCAATGTCTATCAGCTCTGCGTCGCAAACCTCTTTGACTCGGTTCCATGTCCAAATAATGAGCTTTTTCTCGAATGGCAAAATTTGTAAACGCTTGTTATAAATAAGCGGATGGCGGTAGCTTTGTAAAAGAATAAGTTAAACTTTTTAAAGATGCTTTATGAACTCCTTAGGTGCAATTTCGATATATCTTTGAGAGTTTTCTTCTTTTCTTCTCGATATTCGATATAGTTCACAAGTCGATTTTTACTGTGTATTTCATGAATTAGAATTTGCTGTTAAAGCCAACCAAACAAGCCGCATCAATAATTTCCAAAGTTTCTCATTTTTTCGTTTAACAATCAAGGAACAAAGCGCGTGCCCAGTATCATCAAACCTATTGATAATCTGTATGAAGATGCTTTCGAACAACTGAATGGTAAACATTAAAAACCTTGAAATCCTCTTGTCTAATTCCAAAATTGCAGTGTCTTTTGAGAATTACAGTGAGAATCTTAAGTGTCATATCCTTGTCGTCTAAATGATTTATCAGACTTTCGATAGTTAGCATCATCTTCACACAATGTGAATTGATCCTCGTAAATTTATAGACGTCTTTTTCAAAATGTTGACTCAGCTCTGGTCTTTGTTCAAATAAGCTAAATTTATATATTGGCGAACTTGATGATAATTTCAAACCCAACGTCTTCTTCTTGGGCCTTTTCGATTTTTCCCGATATACTCTTCCAAAGATCTTTCAAACTGCGACACTCCTTGCGGGTCAACAACCTAACAGGGAATGGCTTAATCTTCAGAGCCGACCTTTATTATCATTTACTCTACCATTGATTCAAAATTGCCATAAAATCCTCTGTGTCTTTGATTTTCTCCTTCTCTTCCATTTAAAAATAGCAACCAGACGTTTCAAAATACACCGAATGTATGGTTGCAAAAATCAACACGTTTTTAAATAAAATCAAGTTTTATGTTATATTTCGCTTATTTAAAATTTAAATTCGCATATATACGACAAATTTTAAAAGTTTCGACAACGAACGAATACTCATGAAGTTTTGGCCACATCACACTTATATGTCAGATTTAAATGTTCTAATGTTCCACATATATGAAATATAAATATTGATGACGTTTCACCATTAAGCTGCTACTATGCAAAAATTATTAACTTAATAATTAATCAACGAGTAACACTTTTCAATCAAATTTTGGTAAAGCTGCCAATTTTGAACATTTATATTAAGCCATGATTAACTATGGTCACTCTTGTTGAATAAGGATACAAAAATTTTTCATTTATGATTCTTCATAGTGCCTTTTTAATTCAATTAGAAACATAGATATTTATCTTTAATATTCATTCGATCTATGTGTACCAATCATAAAGATTCTAAACGGCAAAATTCCTTAAATTCAGGCGGCTCTGGCATCACAAAATGTCACATCATTAAATGTTTATATTATTCTCCTGTAATGCCAAAAAGAATCCGATAAAAACTTAAATTTATAAATTATTTCATATTTCAATTTTAGGATTAATTTTGAAAGTATTTTTATCATATTTCTATCATTCATATTAGCAGTGTTAACAGCTATTTTATGGATAAAATCTATCACAAAATTGAAAAACTTAAAATACAATTCAAAGGAAAACGTGTTATTATGTAAATTCGTATCCACAAAAAATTTTGAATTCATATATATTGTTGGATACGAACAGCCTTTCCTATATTTTATATTCCCATAAAATTTAGGTGTAATAAATGAGAAGTTCATTGAACTTAATATAAATGCAAATGAGTATTTCGATTTTTTGAATTAATATCTATCTTTAGATGTTAAACTGCCAAATATTAATTGATCAGAAATATATAATGCGTCCACAAAAATGCGCGCGTGCGCTTTAACATAGTAATCAAACTATTATATTTATACATTCAAAGTGTAACATTTTACCTTTGGTGAACTTATTTTATATATCTAAAGCCCTTTAAACTGGCATTAATTATAATCCTAAAATTTAAACCTATACTGATAAAAACCAAAAATTGTCCGTTCAGTTGGGAACAACATCGAAGTTGAGCGAATAACAGCGCTCTCTTGCGATAGAATTATACAATAATTTTCGTTGTGAATGTAAATATTCAACCACGGAAATATTAAAAATATATACGAAACAATGAAAAAATAAAGAATTGACGAAACAAACATTTACTGCGTGTTCACGAAATATATGCGTGAGATAGAGACTTCTAGCCAATTCACAGTAAGTTATTATTCATGAGGAGAATTCTCGAAATTATTTAGAAAATGTTTTTGGTGATTTAGGTACGCTCTGTGAACTTATATATTAAATATAAAGCAACTGTGACGAATAATAAATAAAATCCTTATTATTTAACATAAATCAGTTTCTTTTAAAGAAGTTAGATTATCGATATCACAGAAGAACGATCGATGTATCGTAGAGGGTGTTTGATTAAAAAGGATGAAAAGAAAATGATGAGATATCGTAATGAATAAAAACGAATCCTGCCGCTTAGAGGGAAATATGCGAAAATAGTTATCATATAATTAACTAATATGACAAAAATATTTGAAAAGCAAAAAAATATAAGCGAAGGTGGTTAAAATGAGGCAATTCAAACAAATTTAGAATTAATAAAACGAGTACATCCGCAAGCTAATTTTGATGAAGAATCTATGTAAATTGTTAAATATGCTCGTTACTATCATGAAAATAAACATGTTTATAATTCGAAATTTTCATCGAAGTTAAAAAAACTTAACTCTTTTTAGCATAACCTTAAAACGGTGTTGGCACTTTCAGTCAGGCTTAAAATGTATTTTAAGTTATTTTCGGTATATATCGGAAAATCATCAAAAATATTGTTTAAACGGCCAACTGCACTCAACACATCAAAAATATTGCATATAAAGTTTAGAGTGTAAAATTACATCATTAAACATCTCAATGTGCTTCATTAAATCTGATTTTCAAATAAAATATTTGTTTTTACGCAATTTATGTTCAGGTATATATTAAAATAATACAATGAATTGTCTAGGCTTAGGCATATTTCATACGTGATTGAAAATCGTGCAAGCTTCTTTTATAAGAATAACGCACAATTTATGAACTCTCATAAGTCTGCCCGTGCTATTTCTTGAGATTATATAAATTTTCAAAAACATTTAAAGTTTTGTTTTATGTGGGAATCATACAGAAAAGATCAACAGTGAAACCTTATGCACGATTTGATGATTAAATAGGATAACGAGTGGAGTTCTTAATATATTGTAAAAATTGTGAAAATAATTTCAACTGAGCAGACCACCCAATCCATCGTCTTGATTCAAATAGTCGCCTTAATATTCAACAAAAAAGTTGTGCGCATGATTAAAATATTAAAATGACGTCGCCAACCACCTCTAGTTTTCGTTTGAATAAGCAGCATCTTTTACTTCAATATAGAAAACCCCCCATCCTATGTCTGTTTTAAATGTTCATCTGTTCATTATCAGCTATTTATTGTGCATATGTATCTTAAAATGTAAATTTTAAAGTCTTTAAAATTCGTTGTATTTATTCAGCTCATATAAAAAGATTACTTTTGATTTTTGTAAAAGGGATGTTAATCTTTAGTTTATCTTGCTTAACTTCACTGTAATTAGTGCGTTAATCTTGTTACTACCAAATTTTCTTCATATATTTTCAATTATATTTGTGAAGAAAAAAGCAAGATTATTACATTTTTAGAAAAAGGGCAAAAGCACCACCTTTCTGTTCATAAAAAGATTAGGATTTCCGCTATGATCATATATCAAAGAAAAAACGAAAAAAACTGAATTATTAACATGATTCGTCGAGTATTCATCTTTAAAATTTAGAAAAGGTTAGAACACCCAACGTTAGGTTAAATTAACACATGATTATACCTAATGCAATGATCTGACGCGAACATAGCCCAGGTGCATGTTTCAAGTGAATAAATAATAGAGTTAAAAATACGTATCCATGAAAAGTTCAATTACGCATGTTCGCCGATTTATGAACTACCCATGAACGAAATTCTTTCCTCACTGAATTTAAGTAATACGTTTTTTCTCTCCAACATCTCTGATAAGGTTATTAAACATTTTCCAAAAGAACAAATAAACATAACAGGAGTTTTTCATTGACTTATGTCGACAATAAAAATTAAAGAGATTGCTTATTTCTTAGAGTTGAAAAAGTTTTTTTAATGTATAAATATTAGATAGGAGTACGAAATTTATCCATTTATTTTTAGGGCCAATTTCGAATTTATTAAAATAATCTTGTTTCATAATTCAAATCATACAATTTTTTGGTTTCTATTTCAAAATTTTATCTTAAAACCAAAATTTAACCTAAATTTGTTTTTTCAATGTGAAACAAAGCGAATTTCAATCTTTTGACCTTTTAGTTAATTTTAAAATTATTTGTAGTTTCCAATACTTTTTAATTGGTTTTTAAAAAATTTTTGACATTCGAATAATCATCTTTAATATTTGCTGTTTAAGAAGCACTTCGTTAGATTCAATTTGTTCGAGATTTATCCAACAAAAATAGGATTTTTAACTTTTATATTTCTTGTGTGATTTCCAGTTGCTTTTTATAAAGAACGTGAAAAGTACTTTGAAATATTTAATGAAATCCAACGCCTTTTTGAAATCATTCTCAAAGCCGATGTATAACAATGCAACTCATAATTTGATTAAAGTTAAGATAATAGCAACAAGTTAGTAATTTATTTAAATTAAATCTTTGATGTATGTGACACGACATAAATTAAACTATGCCATAAATTAACTGATTAGAGCTGAATGGAAGAATCGTACAGTTGTGAAAGTTAAGAAGTTCATGAATCTGGAAAATAGAAAAAGTCTGATTTTAGTGTGAGTCAATTTTATTTTGATTTAACGCAGGCTAGAGATTGTTTTTATGATTTTCTGAAACGAAACTAGGATAAAAAAATAAAAATAATCCCTAAATGAAATAATTTAAGAATAAAGGGTAGTTTTGTTCTCGGCCTTTACAAATTAAGATAAAAAAGTTTTTATAACTTATCGACTTCTTTTAAAAATGTTAAATAAGTGTCATCCTGGTCGTTATCTGGAATCGAATCGTTATTAATATTTTGTAAATTCCGGTGCCGTGTGGAGACGTGAGGTAGTTTTTCCTCTCGTTTTTTCAGAACAGAAATCGGCACAAGTCGGGTAACTTCTGCCTTCATGTCTCGTAGTTGAGGATTTGCTGTAATCACAACAGGAGTATCGATTTCTGATGGATTCTCGAAAGGAATAAAATTTGATGAATATGAAGGTTGAGCCTCCTTATCAAGAAAAATGCGACTTACAATGATTGATGGTTTAAAGATTTTTCTAGGAGGTGGTGGTGGAGGAATTGGGTCGTAAAAGTATCCAGAACAAGGAAACGGCTGAATAGAAACTGACGGAATCTGAAATAAACTTTTCAAAGCACAATATTTTGTGGGGTTAGAAATTCAGTTGGAATAGGAATAGCAGTTTGAGGCGGTTGGGTTGGGGGAGGACCGGGTGGTAGGATATTTGCTGGCAATAGAGGAACAGCTTTAATTTGGGAAAAATTCTGCCATTGATTAGAGAAACAAGTTGTGCTACTTGATTTAAATTTAGGACCTAGGTATTGACTAACTGAAATTACACTCTCCCGGAAGAGGAATATTATTTAAGATATGTTTTAACGGATGGTTTGACAGTGATTCAAGTTCCTATTGATGAATAAGGAAAAAACTTTTTTCTTATTTTCCAAAACTTAATATTTAAAAAAATTTTACAAATATTTTTTTGTATATTTCGTCGTTTTAGATCGTATTCATGTTGTAGTCTGTAAATTAATGGTTTTACTTTTTGATCTCTTCATATTTTTCTTTGTTATCCCTTTGCTGATTTTATCATGCGTTATTACAATGAATAATAGGAGCTTATCGAATGAATCCTTAAGCTTCCTTCGTTTTTCTTTCACAAGATTTTCTTGACCAGTAGGATTTTGAGAAAGGATGAACTCTGTCGTTTTAATGAAATCCAACCTTGTTCGTCTAGTTCGTACAGTTCTTTTAGCATTTCATTTGGATTTTTAGACCTTAAAACTTCTGCACGGTTGGTGTTCCTTAATTTCTTATTCTGAAATCATGCAGTTCATTAACTTTTAATTTTTCCCGTTTTTGTTTCAATTTTCCTTAAATCAAATGTATGTAAACTTTCATAACTTGCAGGATCAAGCTTGCGTTTTTTACCTTCCCCAATTAATTTATCTTTAACCATAAGTTCGAGTTTGCGCAGACACGTTTTCTCTTAACCTTCTATTCACACCGTACAAAAATGGTAATTTTAACTGTTATTTTTCTTTTGGGCTCTGAGAAAAATTTTTTATCTTTGGGAATTTCACAAGTTTCTTCTATCAGTATCTGATTTTATTTAAAAATTATAAAGGCGCTATCTTACAACAAATATAGGTTATTTAGTTTGACTTCTCGATGGTAAAAATGATATTTAAGTTCCAATTGAGCTGGCTATTTTATGAATCTTTAATTTTGTCGAATTTTTTGTGGATTTTTAAACCTAGTCATTATCGATATTGCGCATGATTAAATTAGCATGGTATAATTTCTGTTTAGCATGACTGATAATCATTTTCTAATTTCATCAATGAAATTGAAGTACTAATTTTAAGAAAATAGAAAAATTATGAATAAAGTCGAGATGGTGTTATTCGAACCTCAAAATGGATAAATGTCATACCATAAAATATTTCACGTGTACATATTTTTTAATCAGCAATGAATGAACCAAATTATTTGCGACAATCTCTTAACCGATTTAGCAAGAGGGCCCACCAAGAAATTCTAACCGTAAATGAAAATACAGAGGATTTCAAAGCTCTTTTCATGCTTTGAAGTTAGAAAAACTTAAAATTACGTATGGCATATTTGTCAACATTTATATCTTCAACAGAAATGAAAAGGCGCCTGTGCATTACTCATGATCATTCCTGCTCATCCAATAATGGTTTGTTGATTGATATTTTAAACGTTTCTAAAGTAAATGATTTTCAAAAAATAAAAAGTGAAATAATTATACGAATAAAATTTATACTATTTTGAACTATTGGCCATTTTTAACCATTATACAAAACAATCCTTTTTGAAAATGCTCGAAAACTAAATTCATTCATACGTGGTTTTAAAAATTCAATTGTTCATTTTCTCGATTTCATCAAAATTGGATCTATATGTGATCATTCATGATCAATGTTCTGCTTATTTGTTCTAGTGGATGGACCAACGAAATTTTCTTCATGAATAACGATATCTGATTTCAAGGCGAGTTCTGAAATTTTTTAATTTGCACTCACACCACCCGTAAAACATGATTTTAGTATCTGGTTCATCATTGGAAAAAATAATCGACAAGAGTATTTCTTTGTCCTTTTTCTCAACATGAAAAAGATAACCGACACTTGGTCCTATCCCTGTGATTATTTCTTCGTATTCAATCTACTATCTCAGAATCACAATCATCGATCGACTGCCACAGCAATATTGTCTCTTCCATCAAAATAAATTTCATCAATTTTGACAACAAAATCATTTCAATCCAGTTTTTCACAACTTGAAACGCCACGGCGATATTTCATTGCTTATAACAATTTTTCAATCAACTGCTGCATTCAGTGAAGAGTCTCTGATATTTCGTTTTATTTCATCGTGAATGTTCACTCAAAGCATTAAAATATCATTTTTAATATTGTTTTACGAAATAACTTTCGTGAAATACCTTTCATCTTCTGTAGCTAAAAATGTTCTTCATCTATAAATGATTATTTTTGCACATGCGTAAACAGAATAATAAACTTTTCTACTTCACTCAATTATTTTTGAACATTGTTTATTGCATATTTTTGGTTGGTATTATGCATTTAATCATCTATGTCCTCCATCAAATGTTTAAATTTTTGTAATAAAAAATATTTCTGAGTCAATGCTTTTCATTTTATTTTTAAACATGTTATTTAAATTATGAGGCATTAACAATAGTAATTCGCTCAATAAGTACTCCTCAAAGATGCAAAGCGTTTAAGTTAAAACCGCCAAAATACATGGGTCGGATAAAGAGTTTTAGCGAATGAGAATCTCGTACAACCGATAGTAGAGAAATATGGACACTGCCGACTATAAGAACAAGGGCCGGAAATAGACATTATTCTGCTCCTTAGAATAAATATATTCTTACAATTTTTTTAAATATCCTCACTAGTTTCACTGATACTCCAAATTATTCAAATACGTAAAATATTTTCGTATTTTTGCAAATTTTGAAAAGAATAATTTTAAAAAATTTGGATAAAGAAGCAGAAGACGTGCGCTGATAGTATCGTCTAGGATATTGAAGAAGAATAAAACTAGTAATTAGGTTTCTCAAAGAAAGTGAGCTAAAAAATCAGCTATAGTTGGATGAATTCTTTTTTTATTTTGAACTTACGATACTTTTAAATTTATCACATCTTAATGTGTAATTATAAAAACAGGTAGCCGTTTATTTATATGCAAATATGTCACGCTTGCGCGAACAAAAACGTTTAATTTATAAATGAAAAATAATATTAAATTTTTTGTTTGTTAAAATATGCTAATTTCTTATAAGTATCGGTGATTTTAAAATCTATGAATATATTCTCTTTAAGAGTCGCGAACTTTTTATGATTTTTAAACTTCTCAAAGAAATAACTCGGTATGGCCGTTATAAATTAAATTAGAGTTAATTTGGAAATAATTATTTAGTTTTGATAGTCTTAATAGATTAATTATATATCATTAAATTATCTTAGATTAATTAAAATTTTTCTTTGATAAAATTGAGTTGCAAGACGATACCATGAAAATTGCTTGAATAAGATTCGTGAATTGTAAACAGTTTTAAAATATTGAATAAAATAATGATCCACAAATTAACTCTAATAAAATAAATAACCATTTGGATTTGAATAGGATAAAATATTAATGTCTTGTTAACACAAAAATAAACGGTCAAAGTAAAAATTTACAGCGCGTGCGCTGGGTTGTTTCTTAATTCGTTGCCTAACTATGCAGAATGAGAATAGTTATCAAACGCGAGAGAAATTAATCAACCAAATAACAAAAATAGACTTTCACTGCGATTCTCTCGAGGCGAAAATTAAAAACAAGACGAGAAAAATACGCGCCGCAGCCAAAGAAAGAAATATAAATAGTTTGAGGGGTTGATTCTACTCAGTTGAACTGCGTTGGTTGAACAAAGATACGAGAAACTATTTATCGCCAGAAATCATAATTGGCGTTGATGGAATTGAAACGTTAAACGAAGTAATCCATAAGTTGTTGTAGATTTTTGAAGATATCAAAAAATCCTTTGATAAAAATGGTAATTATTTTAGATCTAAAAGCAAACGTTAAACTTTTCAATGATGTCGATTTTGATTATATAAATATTTCTGATTCAAATCACTTGTAATATCTCTTTTATATCTTAGAAACGATGTAAACTTTATCATTTCAAACGAGGACGTAATATGTATAATTATCGAAGAAATATAATATTTGGAAGGTTTGTGAAGTGTATTCTACGCATTTCCCATTATTTCGGATTTATAAAAAATTCATCTTTGTTCTAATCCATGTTTGTTGCCAAAATTTATTCAGATATTTAAGAAATATAATGATCCTTCAATATTATTTGGTTTTATACCAGAATTACTTGTGTTTCATTACCTGGCTTCCTTGAAAGCGATTCCACTCTTAAAGCCATCAGTATTGGTGAAATCACAATTTAGATATCCTTGGATGTCGTGGCGTCTGAGTGTCGCAAGTTCAAAAGTCGTTCACGCAGAAGCCCTGAAACTTTTGACATTGATAACATATTCAAGTTGTTTATTAAAATTTAAAAGATTTTATTTTAATAGAATTGATAAAAAAATGATCTTATCATTTAATAAAGACCAAAAAACAGGCAAAGACAAAACTTGGTATTATAAAGGTCCTGTTTCAGGACGCCTTTTCAAAATATTCAAAAATGATTCAGGTTTTAAATTGTTCTTATTTAGTGATTGATGAAGTGAAAATTTTTTTCAACTCTCTATGCTTGAGAACAGGTAAATTTTAAAAATGACTAGATGATGAACTTGGAGTTTATAAAATGTTAAATGATATTTATTTTTCAACTGAAGCGAATTTAGCCGTTCAGGATGATTTTCAATCAACTCTTCCTTCTGACAAACTATTGCTTTTAGAAAAAATCATGAAATGGAATCACACTCAAATTACACCAACTCGAGACTATTTTGAGATTATTATAAATGAGTTGACTAAAATTGAAAATTTACTTTTTTCAAGTTTTGGAGGTAAATTTACATGTTAATTTTGATTGCATTTTATGCCCGTTTGGATCGTTTTCATCTGGTTTAAATTCGTGGAATTCTGATATTGACATCGTTTTCTTCATCGAAAATCGTTCCAAGGAAGTCATAATATTAAAACAGGTTGAAAAATTAATTCAAAACGTTGGGTATTGTGATATGAGGATTGAATCTAATTGTTGGGTAAATAACTATTTTAATCAGAAACCTAAGCTAAAATTTTATTCCAAAGAACTTGGAGTCGGTTTTAACATGTACATCAACTTTTCTGAGGGAATTTATCAATCGCTTTTAGTTCGCTCTTATATTCATGTATATCCGAATTTCTGCGTTATTTTCGCTGCTCTTCGTTTGTTATTTCTCAGCAACTCAATAAAAAGCCTTGCAACGCACTATTTGACAACTCATTATCTCTGTCTACTTGTGATATATTTTCTTCAAAAAATGTCCATTCTGCCAGTTTTGCAGGATAAAATAGAGAAAGATGATGGAACTATGTTTAATAAATTTCATTTTCGCAGAGAAGGATTGGTTCCATATGATGAGTCAACCGCGTCCGACAGTTTTACCCCAAGTCAGTTATTAATCGAGTTTTTCCGCTTTTACTCAAAGTTCGACTTTGAGAAAAAAACCATCAGCATATATCTGTCTGATGATTCAATTCAACAAAAACCACCGGGCTATCTTTTTATCCAAGGTAATTTAGTTTTTTCTTATCATTGATCCTTTCAAATTTCGGGAAAACGTCACGTATAATATGAGTCGAAAACAATATATAAAATTCCAATGCTTCCTAAGAGAAACAAACAAATCTTTGGTGCGTAAAACTGCTTCTTTATCTGAAGGAAGCGAGCAGGATTCGTATGACTCCATATTCACCAACAACAATAGACAAGACAGGAAAATAAGAAGTAAACTCAAAAAAATCCAACGACACGAGAAGCTGATTTCTGACAAAAACGTTTGATAATTTCCATGAAAAAAGATGAAACGTTACGTTGAGAACGAACAAATTAAGCACATGAATAAACAAGGCAGTTCAGAACCTTGCACATTTTATAAAAATTCTCAAACCCAGAGAAATCGTGTGATTATATTGGACAGAAAGGACTACAAATGTAGTGGTCATGAAAAATGAATCGATGATGCTCTTGTTTATCTTTCGGCTTTTTATTTTTAATTAAACTGCCAAAAACTTACGTTAAAAATTAAATTCGTTAGTTTAATACTTTTGTTCTAAATTTGTATGATGTATTGAATTTTGATCATCATGTTTTTTTGCATTGATTAGTGTAAATTTAACTTATATAGTTTTAATTTCTCAAATTTCTGCCTGGTAATTCTACTGATGACATCAGATAGGGTCTCAATCCAGCAACTAAGACAGACGCATAAGAGCGCATCTGACACACACTTGTTGGAATAATAAAATATTATTCAGTATTTTAAAATTAAAAGTTTAAATATATCTTTATTATGGTATAAAATTCTGTGATTTGTCTTACATTATTGTGCGTTGGTGTTGCATGTTGCAAAAGATGTCAAGGCTTTTTTGAATATTCACAGTATACATTACAAGATTCAATGAAAATAGTTGATGAATGAAAACTCACACCTTCATAGAAGTGTATTTTTAATAAATTGAGCTTTCGAATCCAATAAAATCATTTTTGACTTTTGTAACTCAATAATATTCTATAGTGCATTATCTTTTATTTTTTGTGTTTAAACCATTTTTGATTCTGCATTAGTCGAGATCATACTCATGTTTAGATGAGTAAGCTCCCATTGGTTATGATTCACATTATGAGTGGCACCTTTTATTCCAATTTCCATATAAAGTTTAAAAGTAAATTTAAAAACATAATTTCTTTCTCTCCTAATCATCGTGTGAGCCCAAGTATTAATACGCCTTGCAAATATTTTGTTTTGTTTAGAGTTGATACTTTGGCTGTACTATCGGATCGTGATTTTGTATGTCGATACCAAGTCATTAAAAATGCAATGTGTAATTAAAACCAAGTTGATAATACCATAATAGAGCTTTAACTTATCGACTCCATTTAAGCCTCTTGTCCTTTTACAGTTGTAAATTATAACTCTCTCAGTTTAAGTTTCACGAAATTTCAACCAATACTTCTTTAAGAAGACCAGTTAGTTTGGAATAATCATTCTTCATCTGGAAAAAATGAAAACACGCCTTTGGTAAATATCGTTGAAGAAAATCTATCAAATATACTTCAAAAAGGATCATGAATATGATTTTTTCCCATTTAAAATCACTTTTTATCAATATTGAAATGGTTCTGGAGTCCTCTAACATACCATAACTACATTTAGAGACTCCTTAACGTTATAATGGCACCCAGGATGTATAATCATTCAAACTAAACAGAAACGTTTCTATAATATTGGTTTGAGTCGTTACGTGGCCTCTTCGCCGAATTTACAGAAAGGCCAGGTAATTTAGTTTGTTACTTCGTAAAGTAAATTCAAAATTATTCTGCAGAAAATCCTCAATCGAAATTCATAAAAAATTTCCATTTCGTGTATTAGATCAATTATTTTAACTCGATTTGCACATTTTAGGCGGCGGATTTGATACTCTTCGCCGAATCATTCCGAGGTTATTGTATAAATAATTAAATATAACATTTTAAATTCTCAAAACGAATCTGAATGTTTAGCCCTCCTCGTATTGGTTAAATATCATTTGATAATTGTTATGACTACATTGTTTTCTTATATCTATCAGTCATTGTTATGAGAAAATAAAACATAAGCAATTAACTGTCCGTCACCAACAGAGGTGTGGATAATCATTTTGACTCCAAAATTGTTTTCTTATACCGTTAGTTTAACTATAGATGGTTCAGACGTGAGAATTTATCAAGGTGAGTAAAGTTAAACGAAAAAAAGTATATTTCGTTTCGCAATATCTCGAGAACTGTCGTAATGCGTTGAATGTTTATAGTGAAAAAAAAATTGCGTTTTTGTGACGCGTGTTTTAAAGTTGAATATTTTGATTATATTTCATATACTTTTGAACGATTTTAACTACAGATTCGAATTTTCGACATTTACTACCATCTTCTATGTTTTAGATTTAATCGGAGTTTTGAATAATGCTTTAAATTGCTTTTATCTCACGTAAAATAATTAAAAAAAAATAATTCTTTCATTATTTTAACATTAAATTTTAAATAAAATACTCTGAGATTGCGTATAAAGTTAAAATCGAATATTCATGCGCTTTCAAGTTGAATCAGTTAAACCCTGTACAAATATGAATGATATCTATTTTTAATAACTTGCAAATATAATTATATTTCGTTGATCAATATATTCAAGGGGAATGATTTTTATTCTCAAAATCTCTCATGTTTCAGTTATTCTATATCTATTGGTTATCGAATTAGTTTAAGAATCTTTGCACAAGCCTAAATTTATTCTTTCTTTCAAAATTATTTATGCCTTGAGACTTTACGTTGAAATAATTACAATGAGAAAATTACGAAGAATTAACTTTTAAAATGTTTGGGGTATATTATTGTGTGGATTCTAGTAACTATTACACAACCAGAAAAGAGGCCAGATTTACTTTAGAAGGGATTTAAAAAGAAGTGTAAATTTATATTTTGAGTTTTGAAAAAATTGCGTTGAGGTCAAATTAAAATTTAAATATAAAAGTTAAAATATTTAAACATACTTAAGAACGGTAAGCGTGATCAATTATTCATATATTTTATTATAATTGAATCGGCAAATTATTAAGAAAGTAAAATCACATAAATGTAATTTTAAAAAGTTTATAAGAAAACAAAAGCCTAACTTTCCCACATCTGAAAATATCAAAGAGACGAAAATCACGTAAAAACTCGAATTGACACGTATTTAAAAATAATCTAGTTACAATATGTCCGAAAATGATTTTCATTTGTTTTTGAGTATTAAGTGTAAATATTTTTGAAATGTTACGTTTATTTTCTTCACCTAAATATATTGTGTATAAGAATTTCAGAAATTTTATTGCCGTTAAGTAAGAATATTTAAATCAATCCAGGTAAGAAACAATGAAAAGGGGCGTTTATTTCATAAAAAGCGGTAAATCACGATTTCTCCATTTTATAAAAATTTATAAATTTAACTCCATTTTCTATCTTACTAAATTTACCTGCAAAACAGAAATAAATGTCACAAAATTTGGTATGAATAATGAGGAAAAAATAGATACTAATATAATACTAGTCATTATTATCTTTAACGTTCAAACCAAATAAATAATTTTCATTGATGATAGTTTGGATATTTAAAAGTTTCCAAGTTTTAAATTTTGATGAAATTTGATCTTGATTTACGTTAATGATCGGGATAATGGCTAACGATAAACGTTTCTCTCATTTTTCATATGGTGAAAAAGACAATTTCACCAGCAATTGACGCATATTCTGTTAAAAGCTCGATTCATTCATATATTTTAACAACAAAGGTTAAAATATATTCAAATAATAAACTATAGGCGTTGATTTTTTATATCTATCAAAATTTCCCATTTATGTTACTATTCACCTAAAAAATAGAATAGTCCCATATATCGACACGAAATGGGAATAAAATAGGTTTTTTTAAGAAAAGGAGCATGAGTGTTTCTCATCGACACTATATTGAAAAGGTACCAATAAATACAAGCGTATTATACTGTGCATGTACCTAAACAAAATACGTCTTAGTACTCATGCCACTCATTTTCAGCGATAAAATTCTATCTCTGAAAAGTAAAAAGTGTCCACATTAGTTTCATTTGAGTTTGTTTTTGATTTTTTCCCCAAATTTGTAAGATGTAAATTAGCTATCCAAATGTGTTCGCGAGTGTTTGATCCTTTCAAATATATAAATTTTAAAGCCATTGTAAGCTTACCTGATTTTATTATCCAGTAAGAAGGTGAATACTGTTGTAAACTAACAAAAAACTAAAACTATTGTATTATCTCACCTAAAAGTACATATTAATGCTGATATCATACGAGTTCATCCTATTCAGTAGATGTGTATGATTATAAACATTTTAATAAAAACCCATTGCAATCAGGGTTTTAAATAATTTTAGAGTAGCACGGGATATACGAATCGAGAAATCCACGTGTTACATAAAATGTCTTTTTTTTTATTTGCGCGTGCCTAAAATGTCTGATCCTAATTCGCCTTCTCGAAGAAGACCACCACTTTATCAGGTCATACTAAGTTCTGGCAAGATTGGATTTTTCACAGGATTTGTATTCACATTTTCAATATCAATATTTTTCGGTTTAAGGTATATTATCAATTCCATCTTTTTAGAGGAGGTTTTAGGGGCCTACAATTGGCAAAATTAGTAACCGCAAATTCTCTTAAAGGTGGATGTACTTTTGGTGGAGTTATGGCTCTCGCGAGTGCTCTTAGATATTAGACTATATCAAGATTTGTATGAATCTTTATTTTTTTGAATCGCTTTTTATTTTTATAATTTTTATGTTAGTATTAATTGCGATTTAATACGAAATTTACGATGTCATACACAAAATTACTTTGAATTTTTCATTATTTTCGTGTGGATTTAGTCTGTTTTCTGACTGGAATCTGTTGCACATCTCTTGGTAATGTTTAACAATTTGATATGATGGAAAATTGCATTAGCTTGGTAGTCGATATGATGATACCGGATTTTGGCTGCTGGTTATTTCTTGATGTCAAGTTTATTTTGTATTTATTTGTGTTATTTCGGGGATTTCATCTTGATTTTTTAAAGTGCTCTCGTATCATACAGGGATGAATGTCCCAGATGTCCCGCATTATTTCTTTTAAATCAACAATTTATCATATTAATTAGATGGATATTGGTAGAATGGCTTTTTTATTTAATTTCAGCGTATTTAGTTTGGAAAACTACACTTTCATTTGTGTAAAATGACGTGCTAACATTTACAGCCTCTTTAGCGCTTTAAATTTATGGATGCGATTATTTTCTAACAGTTATATTTGAATTGTTTTAAAATGATAAGTCTAAATTAAACGTCTATTTACAGAAAGTCCGAGTACACTTTTCTTTATGAGAGGAATCAAGGAAAAAAATCTTGTAATTTTCATAAGATGTTGGTCTCTGTGCGTGGCCAGATACGTGGTGTCTTCTTTTTATGTTTATCAAAAATAACTGACCCCTTAAGTGAAAATTTAACTTTTATTTATTTAGAAGAGATTAAAATCCACGATATTTAGATCTGATTTTTTCAAAAATGTGAAATCCCAGCAAAAAAGATTAACATTTACGAGCTAGGTTATTTAAAATGAACTTCAACTTAGGGTTTCTCAAAATTATCATTACACTAATATATACTGGATTATAGTATCCTAATTGTGTAATAATTTAAAATTTGATGATTTTCTGTAGTTCACTTTGATTATAAGTTTTTAACCTAAAGAATGATTAAAATGCCAGCGAATATTTAAAATTTATTACAAATCGCGCTTTTTTGAAGATTAATTTAATTTTAGCACTTAATTCCTCTGAAAATATTTTTGATATCTCTTGATTAAAAGACCAATTTTCGGCGATGAGATTCTGATTATTTACTTTTTTACCTAAATAATTCAATAAAAACGAATCACGCAGTAAAATAACCGCGCAATACACGAAAATAGCGTTGAAGAGTTGTTAAAATTAGGAATAACTATATCTATGTGGCAAAGTAGTTTTAAACAATTTTATCATTTTTCGAAACTTCAGATTTTTTCTATCATAAGCTATATTTAGCAATTAAGTTGTTTGTTTAACTTATCAATCAATCAATCAAGTAAATTTTTTATTTTTTCTAAAATATAAAGATGTTCATGATTAATATCTGCAGAAAGAGTTTCGTAGCAAACTTGACATTATTAACCAATTTAAGTATTGTAAAAAAGAGAAACCAAATCACCGTCAGATAGTTTACGAGAGAAGAATCACTCAATTCCCAGCTGTCGAAACTGATTAGTTGGTTATGAGTATAAATGCACAAATTTGGTAGATTGACGTGTTGCATCTTTATATTCGCTTGCGCAACCTCCACAAACGTAGGGCTAGATAAACGAAAACATAGTAAATTAACCAAACACCACTGTAGAAGCCCATTAACACGTGGATAAAGAATTTAAATTATAGGTGGAGGCAGAAAACGACATATTCAGAAGAAATATTTTGAGACCCTCCCTAGGTGGGAAGAAAAATCCAATTTATAACGACGACGGAGAAAGAATATCGAACAAGACATCTGAAGGCTCTCAACTGCATATGTAGTATATCCTTGGTTTTTAATGAGCCATCATACTGTCAATAAATTTTTAAAAATATCAAAAATTTTACCTTTGAAATTAAAGAGTAATAGCTTGCCTACTGATATATAGAATGCTCTCTCAGATGGACAGAGCTTACAAGTCAGGCATTAACAAAATCTTTAGTTCTAAGTTTTTTTCGATATACCAACAAATTTGTTTCGATTCTACTGCATATTAAAAAATCAATTACGCGTTGAAATGGAGGAATGTTAAAAACGATTAAATTTGTAGGCGCGTGCGCATTTTTTAGATTTTTAAACAGATAGTGACGATTTAAACAGTTTATATACGAAGTTGTGTTTATGGTTTTATTCACCATAGCAGTTTGATAAATAAAAATAGTGGGATCGATTTTTGGAATTTTCAGTATGTTATATGATAAATATTTCTAAAGTTGTGCCAATTAACAAATAGTGTGCGATGTAGATAATAATTCCATAACAGGCAGTTATTGACCTAGATTTTATGATGAAGAGGATATTCGTATCCATGTTACTATAGATAGTTAGAATTTACACATGGTATTTATGATAACCAATCCTGAAATATATGTGATTATATCAAGTTCCGATTATCAAATCAATCGAATTACTCCAATTATAAGTAAATAAACTGAAATCATTGTATTATTTATGTTAAAATTTGAAGTTTTTGTCATTTAAAAATTTCATAAACCTTATTAAAAGGTCTAAAGATGGACAACGAGCTGTACATACATATTCTGACGCAACAATTAGCTCTATATAATTAAGTTAGTATTGTGTATAAATCAAATTACCTCGATTTGATATTGAAATAATACTGAGAACGTGTAATGAGCTGATTGAGTGAGGGTTTTAAGAGAATTTTCATGATAAAATTAAAAACAGCGTTTTGCGCATGACCATTTCGGTGAATGAAGAATTAAATTTCATGATTTTTCAAAATAACTCATTGTATTTTTAATAGAAATAAAAGCGTAATTTGAACCAAAACATTTTGATCATGGATATTATTTATCGATGGTATGTTGCGCTCAGTAATTCCATGCGCTAAGGAAGAAATATTAACGCCATTCTCTTGTAACTTTGAATTATATTTGTACGAGCGGAAAAAGTTAATCTTAGTATAGTCTAGTTATATCATTCTTTAAATATTGAAAACTACTGTATGTATAAATCTCCTTGGACAATATGAATGCTGGGATAATCATTCGCATTTTTACAATATAACTCTTTAGGTATTTTTGTGAATTAATTTTGTTCGATTGATACATTTTTCTCTTTGAAGCAAGATAAAAATGTTCTTTTTGTTGAACATCAACCTAGGTTTTTTCGAAAATCACAAACTCAAATCATATGTGATTAGATATTCAACATGAATCAACTGACATCAGAAACGACGTTTTATTCCTTCTGAATACAAGCTATAAATATAAAAAAGTGATGAGTATTGTAATCCTTGACACAAAATAAAGCATATACTCATATGATGTTTATTCTTGTAATTTAGTTTTCTACACCCGCGCTTCGGAGTGAGGTGGTTAAAAATGTTAAAATATTTAATCAGGCTTAAAAAGTGCTTCAAAAATGGTCTTCACAACAAACATAAATATAAATCATATAGTGCAAATTTTATTCTAATTAGATAATTAAATGACATTAACATCCAAAACCTTTAATTCAACAATTTTATGATTTATTCTGTACATTATTAGGTGAAAAAGATGCGTTGCAAGCGGTAAACAACCAGGAAAGACTAGAATTATCAACTTTTGCGCATGCGTACAACATAAAATAATTATTCCTCTGACATCACATTCACACACATATATATAAATGATTTGAATTTCAAAAGAGATTTAAAAATACCCAAAATTATTAATCAATTTAGATTGAAATAGAAAATTTTCCGTGCCGTTAAATATGCTAGTTTTTTGTGAATGTTAATGAATAGATTACTGGACGAATTCAAATCAACAATTTAAAAAATTCTACCGTTCTACTCAATTAAAAAAGTGAAAAAGATACAATCGACACACCGGAGGAAATATAAAAGTTTCCAAAATTTACCGAACTGCAAATTCCCGTTCATCATGATATCGCTAAATATGGGTTCGTTATTTCGCAATATTTTTTTTATTTGCACATTTAAATGCGCATGAATACAGTTATGATTGAAAGTAATAAAAAAGAACAAATCTTTATGTATATGAACATATTTGTATCTGTCTTGAATATTAACAGCATTTTGAGTTGTTCTGATGTTACACGTGTGATTTAATCTTTTCTGTAAAACTCCCAATAATTAAATTTATAAAATGTTCAGTATCTCTTTTTTAATGGTAGAATGTCAAGAAAACACTATGATTCATCAATTAAGTATGTTCGTAGTGTTTAGATCATGAGAAAGAACCCAAGAATGATAGAAATGAAACAAATTTTGGGTAAATGGGCCATTTATCAAGCAGAAGAATAGAAAATCTAGATTAACGTAGCATGACTATTAGCACCAAAATAATGATGAAAAACCGCGTTTTCTCATGCATCATTTTAAACCTCAAAACGGAGGTTCTTTTGAAGCAAGCAAAGTTTGGTTTGACGTGCTTAGAAAACGATCCTGTCTAGATTGTAGTATAATGGTTAAGGAATCTTTTAATACAGTTGATGAAATACATACAAGAAGTGTGGTGACCCAAAAGCTGATTTCAACTGATTATTTAAAGGAAAAGGGTACATCCGTCTAAAATATGTTGATATTAGACATTATGATACAGATTATTGTTTTAAAACTGGGAAAAACAAATTGGGTTTTTACCATTTTAAAATCACTATATTACATACCTTACAATTTGGAATATCATGGCAATGTTCTCAAGCTAATCTTATTGGTCAAATAAGCTATCCTGTAAATCGATTTATACATGATTAAACGTCATAATTATCGATAGTAACATTAGATGATTTTAATCTGATATAAATATTGTAAAACTTGGCTTCAAAATTCGTAAGAGAGGAAAACACCTCTTAATATGTCTCATGTAAGATAAACAATATAACTGTATGCTGGCTGTCACGCAAGCTCGTTAATTTTAGTAGATGAAAATTGAACCTCTTTCCGTTAAAAATTCAAAGTATTTAAAATAAATTGCATTGGCAGCAAGACATTTAAATATAACGTTTTAAGATAAGATGATTAACTTTGGTTGTGGTGGATGACCTTTTAAGTCGTGAGATAATATTTTTTAATATCTGAAATTTTTATATTTGAAATGAACGTTTTTTTTTATCATTTTAGGAAGACTCAAATTTATAATTTTATTAAGATAAGAAAATTTTCAGAAATTTCTGTACCTTTCTTTATTGAATAGATAAATTTAATCAGCCTCGAAAAGTTTATTGCTAAATAGAATGTAAATGATGACAAAATTTAGGAGCGAAAAAAACATGCATGAAAATTAAACAAAGGTCAGAAATGGATTTTGAGTAAAAAATAATAAAACCCAGAAAATTGTGTTGATAAAATAAAAATAACTTAAAGAGGGACATTAAGATCAGATAAAAATGTTAATTATTTTATATTGGATTAGAAAGAGAAATAATTTCTCTAATTAATAGTATTAAATGTTAATCAAAATCATCACTAAAATGTTTGAGAAGTGATAAAATTAATGGAAGTTAATCAGTATTCGAATGACTGTTCTTTTAAGTTTTGTAAATATATTTAATCAAATAGAATTTGTAAAAATAATGAAACTTAGTTATACATTTAATTTTTTATATTCCAGGTAAAGTAATAATTTATGAAAAATTTATACATCCTTAAATAGAGGAAAAAACAAAGATTTAAAAGGATTTCAATTTTATAAAAAATGACCCCGGTGTGACTTGAACACACAACCGTCTGATCTGGAGTCAGACGCGCTACCATTACGCCACAGGGCCATACGTTATTGGCACAAATATGTAATATAAAATATGACATTAACACCATGATCTACCTGATATATCTTAGGCTCAGATATGAACTGGAGGTTTTAGTTTTTCTTTGATAAGTATCGTAGGATTTGATTTGATTTCATATTTCCACTTAATATGTTACCCCAGTTAAATAGTTGAATTTGATATCAAGCGTATTTCAAAATATTGGAACAATGTCGAGATTCTAAGAACGATTGAATGTGCTTTTCCTTCAAATCGCCAATTTTAAAATTTTAAGATTAGGGAATTTTTGAAAAACAAACTTAATAATCAAATTACTCGACGGTGAAAACTTTCTTGAGATCAATGTTTTCTCTTTGAATGTTTATGATGAAATTTAAACCCGTTGAGATTTACGATCCTCAATTTCACTCCAGATAGTTCAAGTATAATTTAATTTCCATTTGCACGCCATTAATTTTTACCTAAGAATGTTCTATTTCGTTTCTAAAAGAATATTAAACTTAACATATTCGAGTATTTTTTCCGAATGTCTTTAATGGTGGACACGACAACTTACGATCATGCTTTGTATGCTTTATTTTAAATATTTTTTAATCGTGATATCCAAGAATAAAATACGCATCTTATTTTTTTCATGTCAAATCTATAAGAATTATTTTTCTGTGATAAGCTGCTGATAACATAAATATTTTACATTATTTAATTCCACAGGTCTAAACACGTCAAATTTCCGCTTTGTATAAACTATGTAGATTTGATCAAAATAATAATAATACACGTTTAATTTCATTCAATAATTGATACATATGATATGAAAAAATTTGAATCAAAATAGTTTTCCCATCTTTATATTTTAAAATATTTGAATTTATACTGACCTATTTTAAAACAATTTTCTTGAATTTGTGAAGAAACATAATTTATGAAAATTTAAATAATGGGAATCACCAAGCTTGTAAAAATTTTGAAACTTCCTCAAATATTTTGAAAGAAATAAAATACTCTTTTTCCTATCAATACAACCCATCAACAAACTCTATTAAGGAAACCTTAGGTTTTATTTTGAGAGCATAGATACCATAATTTACTAATTCAATAAGAGGAACTCACCAATCTAAGATTTTAGAAATAAATTCATCTATTAAACTCTCTATTTTGATATGTGCTCATATGTTTCATAAAATTGTTTTTCGATCGCTTAAAATATATAAACTTTTCTCCAGCAAATAAAAAACTCTATCTCATCGATAGGTTCGATGAGAAGTTATTATTTTGCATAATTTATCAACAAATTACTTAAATAGATTAAAAATATCATTTTTAACGTAAACTAAAAATTAATAAACTCAATTCTAGATATTGCGCACATGGAGTATAATCGCCACGGTGGGAAATTCTCCATAAAATAATCCTTCGTTTACAGAATTTTGATTTTATGGAAATAGTTGATATGAATATAACCACGAACATTAAAACCTATAATTTAAATTTTCTTGCTAATATAGTATTCGATCACAACTAATTTATACACATGCGCGAGATTGTGAAATATGCATAAACGCTTACTCAAGCTTCAAGTAATAAATCACAAATCGTTCCCTGAAAATAAAGAGAATGGGAAGAACCATAACCTTTTACCCTATCAAATTTACAAACTTAAAGGCGTCAGGCCTGTTGAGCCATATACTTTCGTAAAATACCGAATGCTATGAATATGTCTTGTTTTGATAATACTACAATTAGGTTTGGCGTATATTTTCACAGATTTTTATTGTTATCAATAATTTTTTGTAAAATTGGTTGGCTAAATAAGGCAGTAACCTTTACCACGAGCATGCGAGTACTGACAATCATTTTTGAAGCATTTTCAAACATTAAAAACCGTAGAGTTGCACAATATACTTCGTGTAGTCGGCATTAGTTTCTTATACAACAAAATAAAATTTAAATACATACTTTTCATTCATAAACTTATCCTAAAATGTTAAATACCCTGAGAGAGTATCCTCTAAAAATACTATTCGATCTTGAATCACGTTATATGAGAATATTCTGGATATGATAAGTTTTTAAAGGAAAAAAGGTTAAGTGGAACATGATTTAATTTTATAACAAATTTAGAGAATATTTTTAAAGGATTTCAAATTTCTTGAACGGGATTTTTTATTTTCAAATAATTATGAATTTGAGCATAAGACCAACGATATATTTTAAAATAAAACACAATTCTTTCATGAGTTGACTTAATTTTAGTTTGATTCAGATCTTCGAAAAGTTGTGAGATAGTAAACATCAAAACTAGGGTAAATAAGTAGTCTTCAAAAGGATATTACAAAAGCCAAAATAAAGTTAAATTTGATTGGATTCATAAACTCCTGTAACCTTTTAACGGAAATCTTACATCAAAATTAATCTGATCCGATTTATTTAGTGAAAATTAAGTTCTTTTTGCATTATCCAGAAACATAACAGATATATTCGTACGCGCATTCTCATACTCGCGAGCGTGCCCAAAAAGAAACTTGAATATTTTGTACCTAAGTTGGTTTAAAACTGCAATAAAGTTTATCTGAGTATTTTAAGCTTTCAAATTCAAGCATACAAAATAATTATTACATTTTATTATTTATTATCCATTTTAATATAATTCGAAATAGTTTTTCAATATCTATTATTATTTAAATGGGTGAGAGATAGTTTCAAAATATACTAAATTATGTTGATCAAGGAAAGATAGACTCATTTTATTTTGATATTTACAGAGTTAGGCTTTTGTTGGTGTTTTATTATCCACGTTTAATTTAATTTGAAGCAAGATGGTTTTAACTGTGATGAGAGCATTTCTGTTGATTATAAATTTAACTTTTAAAATTTTTGAATTTTTCAGATGAAACTTAAAAATACTCAATCAAACATGTTGTATGTAGAGAGGTTAGCAACCGTAAAAGTTCAACAAGTTAATTTTACCTTAACTATTGTTAAAATATGTATTGGTATCTAAGGTCACATATTTTAAATATATCAAGTAGTTATTCATCTAAATTTTGATATGAAATATTTACACCGTCAACAGTAACAGTTGACGACTGTTTCCAAATTCAACATGCTCAGAAGATTATTCCTTTGTTGTTGTATCTAAATTCATATTTTTTGTTTTATAATGTGAAACTAATGTTACTGGTTTAAAAATAACGACCAAATTGCCTGTTTGAAGAAATAACCTCTTGAACATAAAACCAGGAACACAATAGGCGACAGAAAATATAAAAAATTATGACAATTTAGTGTTCCTAAATCATCCAATCCTGATCTTTAAAACAAGATTTGACTCAAAGTGATAAATAGAAAAACCGATTTTTCTTCAATATTAATTGGATAACTGAGAAAACGCGAAAATAAACGATCCTAAATGAAATGACGCGAGCAAACTTCGCAAATTTTTCGGCCAATAATTTAGGTAAAATGTAAAATATACTAAACTTCAGACGATATCGATTCGAATAAAAATGATTTTTAAAAGTGATTATAATTTGTGTCATTCAAGGCATAAATTCTTTCTGAAATTTAAAAGGTTGTTGAACATGATTAAAATAATCTATCGATAAAATAACAATTGAGAAACGTTCACTGATGATGAAATTTAAAATAAATAAGCAAATATTTTCAGGCGCAATTATTATTATTATATTGTTTAATTCAAATCAAAGGTCAAAGAATTAGATACGGGACAAAATCGGCTAGGACGATAGGGAATGTGTTAAATTTTTAAGAAGGATCTGACAAAAAGCTCATTCTTAGTAAGTGAAAAAAGAGTCAAACAAATAGGAGACGCCCGATTTCGCTTGACCTCCCATTTGGATTTCAAACCTTCATAAAATAAGGTGCAAAGCTAGTTTATTGAATTTTACAACACAAAGCTGTTTATTCGATAGACATTATCAGTAAAGTAAAAAAAATAACATCATTCGAACGATAATCTGATTAAAGATGAATCCTCTTAATATTGATGTTTAAAACAAGAATTTGTTTTAAGATAAGAAGAAAAACAACTTAATGTTACTTTGGATATCAAAAAGAGTTTCACTGGATACATTTAAACAGAGGCGACGTTCAAGGAAAACCATATTCTTAGGAAATAACCTCAAGAAGATGGATTTAAGTAACCATAGACCACATGGAGTGGGTCATATTGAGATTTGAAAAAACATCATTTTTACTCATTTTGAATTGTTTAATAACATTTTATCACCGTTTTATTTTCATATGAATCCAATACATATTAATTCTAACATTTTCGTGAAACAGAATCTTAGTGATTGTTTTTGACATTGTGGTCTCAAGTTTTTTGAATCTTTATTTAACTTATTTCGCATTCTTTTGTCGGCGCGGTTTTATCAGATGGGAATTTTATTGGTCACATTAAGGAGATTCAAAAGATGGGTTAAAGAATAAATTGTCGAATAAAGGTCCACACAAAATTATAAATTTAAATGTTATGTTTTAACTACTTTAAGTGGAGATATCAACTCTATCTTATCCAAAAGCTCTTATAATGATTTCAAAAAACGAATCAAATACATTTTTCACAAAAAAACAGACTGCGCAGTTCTTGAATTTGTGATTTAAGCGTTTTGACATACTCTACACCTCCCAATTAAATAATATGACTTAGGCACTGCTATATATACACATAAATTAGATACAAACAAGACTAATCCACCATTAATTAAAATACAATAGTTCTCGTGACATGAATTCGAAAAATGATTAAATGAATATATATGAAAATTACAACAGATGAAGGTTCTGAAAAGGAATCAGACCATGTAACCAGAAAGCTTTATCTTGGATTATCATAATTTGAGTTGTGTTGATTTTAAATATATTTTTCGTTCAGAAGAGAGGAGGAAATTTCTTACGAGAGATAATACTGCTAAAAATGTTTCCATTTCGTGTAAAAGGCATCTCAAGTATTTTATATGAATTAACATTGATA
Source organism: Neodontobutis hainanensis (assembly GCA_024349245.1). Taxonomy (NCBI): domain Eukaryota; kingdom Metazoa; phylum Chordata; class Actinopteri; order Gobiiformes; family Odontobutidae; genus Neodontobutis; species Neodontobutis hainanensis. The sequence continues at coordinate 110,674 of JALDNG010000422.1, read as the reverse complement.
TTCGACACTTACCGACAACTATAATCGCCGAATTTTTAACCATTATGGCTAACCGCCTCTTAATTCTTATGAATGAAAAATTCAGAATTAAGATATGGGATGAAAGGTAGCATAATTTCGAATCAAATATAAACCCAAAAGTCATTATCGTTAATTGTTAAAATCACTAAAATATTGCAGTACTCTATCAATTTTAGAGTGAGCTAAAAATGATAAAAGACAAGCAATAATATTTTTTGAAAAATTTTTCAGACGTACTCGATCAAGAGTATTCGGCCGAAAATTTCGTTCATCGTGACACACTTATTGAAATAAAAACTCGAAATATGCCACTTAAAATTAAAATAAAGGAACTGAGGTAGCTTGTGGATTTAACGAATACATCCATGGATAGAAAACATCAATACTGAATATGTGTGACACTTTATTTAATCTTATCACCTCTCCCTTAATTGAACTTGGATCCAATTATAGTATAAGAATATAATTATTATCTAAGCCAACAACTTCCTGAAGTAAAAATGTATTGGCTTTTTTCTTTAAAATCTTAACACTAAGATATCACTTTTAATCGAAATAAAATAATTTGATATTAAGTCAGTTTTAACAGGGCCTTATACCACAGATGCGCACTTAGACGAGTTATTCATAAGGTTCGTCTCATGATAATTTGGTTGTATATTTTAAATTTATGGATAAATAAAATTTAATTCTATTTTCGACTTTTGACTTGATTTTACAGCTTTTAACTGAACGGTGGGTATTAAATTTCAAATAAAATCAGTTACGCATATGCATATATAAAAGAATATCTCGAAGTGGTGAAAATGGTTAAAGTTACCGTTATGACTAGTTTACCGCATTTCATTTGATAAAAAAGATCTACATGAAATTATACCAAGAAAAGTGTTAAGGTTTAAACCTCTTAATGTCTAAAATCTTCAAAAAACACGTAAAAAATAAAGAATTATCTCCGCTGTTCGAAAATTGTTATTGTGCGATTTCATAATATAATACGAAAAATGACACCGTCATTATGAAAAATTATTGTTAAGACCAGTTTATGAACAAAAAACTCAGAAATCTTAGGTTCTTAAAAATACCCACAAAACATGAATAGTTCTGTGAGTTAAATTTAAAACAAGATAGTCGTATGTTTTTAACACGAGAATATGAATATCGCCATCTCAAGAATATACCTTCATTCTCAAACTTCTTGTGCAGTTTACGTTGAAACAAATATCTTTTGTGCCACTGACCAGAATCGACAAGTAAATGTAAATTTTATGAATAAAAATAGTTAGTATCAACCCTTTTAAGACAATAAAACATATTCATAAAATAACCCTAAAGTTTATTTTGATATTTGTTATGGCGCGAAAAAGACATTTCTCTTTTTTTTGAATTTTTATAACATTTCTGGAAATTTTCAAAAGCTTTGAAATTTTCAGTCATTTTATTTGATGAAGTACGAGTTTTTATATGTTTAAAATCTGCATCTCCTTCAAAATAGGAACATCCATTACAGCCGTTGTTTTCATCTGTAAATCTAAGGTTTGTACCCAATTCTAAATTATTGTTGAAGGTTTGATTCACGGTGAAACGATTGTCTTTTCGTGGAGTACGATTGAAGTCGTACAACATATGATATTTTTCAGAAGCGTCGAAGTGTCGGGCATTCATCCATTCATAAGCGATGCGACAAACCTTAAATTATATTTTTTTATCACTCAGATTAATATTATTTAAAATATTAAAAACTGTTAAAAGAGCCTCGGATTCTAATTTCTTAAAGAGGGTGGTCTTAGTTTAAATTAAACATTCTTTGACAAAATTTCATGTATTTTTGTCAATCATACAATTTTATTTTTTGAAGAAATTTAAAAGTTCAAGTTAAAGCAAACTTGTGAGGAAAAGGTGCAAATCAGGTGATCTGTCAGGGATAAATAGTAAATATCAGATAAGATTGCATATGTGACCTCCTCAAATGGTCGTCTTCCGTCGTCTTCTCTCGTAAAATAATTAGCTGTGATAAATTCATGATTTGGATATCTGATCATTATCAAAAGGAACTATTTAAAAAATATTTAAAATTTATCTCATAACAGATGAAGCGTTACGTTACTCGATATTATTTAAATATAAGTTGAAAAATTTTGCTATTTTTGAGAAATATACAAAATACTCTTTTAGAATCACAAAAAAGATTTAAAATCCTGATAAATCAATTTTTACAGAAATATAAATTTATTTATGAGTTTATGTTAGGAAAATAATTTTCACAGAATTTTAGACAAAAACATCCTTATGTCACAGTGTTAAATTTTATTCTTAATGGGCAATTTAATAAAGATATAATATTTTTTCATAATTTTAATACTTTTTTCTGCATTCATCGACGAGGCCGATTTCCTCTGTTGATAAAAATACTCTCCGAATTTGTTTTTTGTCTGTCAGTTCTATTTTTCGAAAATATAATTCCACCCATTCCATGTTTTGGTCAATCGAATGACACCTACCCTCACGCGTGTGCTTATGGGTTCGTCCAACATGTACCCTTGTAACGAATGAAAGAAATACCCAACAATGGGATGTATGAAATCTTTTTTTAACAACTTACTTATAAATCGTGGTTTTAGCCGAAGAATGTATGAAAATAATTGCCCAGCCCACCAAACATGCGGATACAAATGAAATTCATCTATTTTTTCGATAATCTGTTCAGGAACAGAGGTTTGGAAAAAATCTGAATCTTGACAATCTGGAATGGCATTCCTTTCAGTCACTTTAATATTATTCGACTTTATGATGTCGTAGCGACACGATGAGCTTAATGTCTCTATTAGATCGTGTGTTGAATTAAAACCATTCAGGTCAGGTGAATATAAAATAACCGGTTTTCCTTCAGCTAAACCAACATTTAAACATATTTCCAAAAGGCGAAGTTTGTGAGCCAACCCGAATTGCTCTTGAATATAACACTTTATTATGCTTAAATTTCTGCACGGCTGTGGATTTTGATTGAACCTGATCACTTTTTGTACGTATTTCTCTAAGTTGTGAAAACTTTCGATATTTGCCATCTTATTCTTAAATCTTTCAATATAAGAAAGTTGAAGAAGGTTTAAATCCAAAAAATGCTGAAATTCTATGGAATTCCTCGGAATTTTAAGTTTATAATCGTTTTCTCGTTTATTTTGGTTGATCAAATAAAATAGATTTTGTTTATGATTCAACAAAATTCTCCTAATTTCTATTTTTAAACCATATCTACTCTCAGTCAAATTTTTATCTTTCAAAACATTATTATTTTCCGTGGTTATATTCCGTGGGAACGATAGTAAAAACGTTCGACTTGAATTATCACTTCAATAAAGTACATGCCTACCGTGTATCGTTTAAAGAAGGATAAATATTTACGTGTTCTGTGACTGTATGGAATTTCACAACTAATTCGAATGTTAAAACAAATATAAATGCAAACAGGTTAATCTACATATATGTTATTTTAATTACCATATCTGTGCACTTGACCCCCATAAAAAGATCCTACGAATGCCTGATTCTGCGCATCGAAGAATGCGAAATAACTGTACCTTTAGTATCGGTAAAATTTGCCAGATTCGAAATTAAAACATTTTGTAATTACATATGTTTTTGAATTAAGATCTACACTAATGTCTCGTCCTTTCACTTTTTTAACATAAACAAGTCTTATTCATCATTTAGTTCAATTGAGGTAATTTCAAGATTTTATTGCACTATGAACAAATTTAAACTTCTCTTAATATCGATCCAGTTAAAATTAGACCACTTATACGCACATATAAGTAAAGCCATAACAATACTACATGTGTTTGATGAAAACGAACCAGACAAGATTTTTAATTCTTTACACTTTGACACCGCAAAAACTACTGAGTTTATTTCTGATCCTATTTTAAAACATTTTATTTGAGTAAAATTTTACAAACTAAAATATTCATTGGCATAAAAAATCAACACCCTAATTACTGATCAAGAACCATAAAATAACTCCAGAAGAATTTTATATCCTTTTGATGAAGCATTTTCCACCAGATAATTAAACAGTAGATTATTTCCTTCAAGAGTTAAAATGATTTTGATCTCTCAACTTTTTACATTGTCATAAATGGAGATTTCGACATGAATCCACCTTATTTATGAAAATTTAAAGGGAATAATATACATAGTATCAATTAAAGTGAATGTATGGCGCTTAAAATAAAAAATCTCGTTTATAACACCTGCATGTTATTTGATACGCTCACCAGCACAAATTCTACTGAAATAACCAAATTAACATATTTTTCATGATAGGTAAAATTATTGACGCGTTTCAGTTTTTAATGCATAACTTTTCCACCTAAACCTTGCAAGGAAGAACAATTTTAAAAATATGATTACCAAATTATAAAATAAAATTTAATGAAAACTCGCACGCTTAAATTATGATTTTCAATGGGAGATTTCATAAAACTGTAAACTTAAGATCAATCATCTGTTGATTATTTGTCGCAAATCTATTTCGATAATACAAGTTGTTCGTTTTTAAATTTCAAATATTTTCCCACGACGAGTTTGAATCAGTTTATTGGAATATTAGCAAGGTTTTTATTCAATAAATTAATTTGAAGATGTATACCATAATCAAAAAACATACGGATTATCGGAAACAGCCCAAACATATTAAGAAAAATTGTTCCTTCATAATTAATCTGTTTTTTATTTTATCTGAAAAGGTTATTTTTTGATTATATGAGAATTGGAATAAATTTTAAAACCAAATCTGTGAGTATAAGAAAATTAACTTTTTAGGCGAACCATGATTAGGCTTCCGTCGATATGATAGGTATGATTCTCGGTCTTAGAATTGAACCATATTAAAATAAAGAATTATAAAATCTGCAATTTTTTAAAAGTTAACTTTATAAAATGTAAAAATTAATTCTTATATGTTTGATTTGTAAATTTTACATTGAATTGCTGAAACCGTGATGTAAAAGAATATGCATAAGATGAAATGATGACTTGCAGACAATGAATAAAATTGAAACTTTAGTTGCCATTCAATTTACAATTTTTAAAATTATTAAATAAATCAGGATATGAATAATTTTGTAAAACGTATGACATTATGTGTATGTTCAACTCCATGGAAAACGATTGATAAACATTCTTTCTGATGATAAATGTAACGCCTGAATGTATTTTAAACAATGTAAAAATATTTTTATGAAATTACCTATTTGTTATATTCAACAAAAATAATTTAGATTGTAATTAAGTAATCTGACACGATAATTTTAAAATGTTCAAACAAGTCCTTTCTAAAAATTAAACCTTTCATGAATTTATAAATGCATGAAACTGGATAGGTTTTTTCAAAAAAGTGATGACAATAAATTTTTTTGAAAAAATAAAAATAAAAATTTTTACGATATAAAAAACTTCAAAGTTTCATTCTTGATTGTCTCATTTCAAATTAAGTCACACACTTAACTGCGAAACAAGGCGATTTCTTGTTTTCTTTCAAAAGCAAAGTCGTATAAACATAAAATTTTATGGTATTTAAAGTACTTGTGAAAGAAAAAATTTGGATTTTGTTTGATGAAATAAAATTTTATTCGACATAAAATATGATGGACCTAAAGGGGCATAGCCTCACTGTGAGGGATCAATGAGCCTAGATAGAAGAGTTTATAGGACCGTCTGGTCTATTATGAGAGTATGTGCACTCCCCACGTCTTTACGAACAGACAAGAGACGTCGTTATTTCATTAAGAAATAATATCCCCGACATGAGGTTGGCTGAGCGGTTAAAGTAGACGATGAACTTTTAAAAGAATGCGAGTCCTAAACTTTCTGAAACGTGACATTATTTAGAATTATCTCCACAAGGATGCTGAATGTCAAAAATCAAGTCACCAGAGCAGCACTGAAGAGGGATAAACACGTAAACATCCTTCAGAAGAAGTTTGATAGCTTTTCACACCATGGCTCTTCATAATAAGATTGAAGAGCAATTTTGAAATTTGAGCGATAGATTTAAATTAATACTAATCAGGAAAACATGACTCGTAAATCATTTTCATTTGAAAACTTAATAGACAGTTAAAGGTGGGCAATTTTCGTATGTTCCTAAACTTTTTATAAAAGATTTTTCGTCACCGTACTTTTTTACTGTCTTACAAAACTTAAATTTGATTTTGAGAAAATTTGAAGTATGCATAACACATAATCAAAGATATTTTATCGATTAAAAGGTTATTTTGTTTTAATTGTTATGATATTTAAAAATAAACATTGTGTTCACTTTTGAATCTTGATAAAACTCTTCCGACTCTATTTATAATACATTTTTAATTGCTGAATTAGAAGTTAAAGTTTTGAAACAAAATCATTTCATTGATATAAAGCTCTTGATTTAATATCAACGATATTTTGTAAATCAACCTTTCTAAATCTCAAAAAACACTTTAAATTACTTGAATTTGAGGAATATGTTTAACATTCAGATATTTACATGAAATATCTGGCCTGAAAATGATCCTCGAATTTTTAAGTCGATGAAATTTAGAATTAGACATTCGCCAACTTCGAAATAACTTGTTAAGAGTTTTCTTTCAAAGTTCGTCACTGAAAAGCTCATCAACCAAATCATAAATTTTTCGGTATGATACTGTGTTGATGAAAGTTTAAAAAATTCCTGAGCATTATAGATGTCTATCTTCTAAATTAATGAAATTATCTCAAGTCAATTTTGAAAACCTCACGCGAAATCAATCAAATATTTGTTTATTTCACAGAACTTTATCATTACAACTTTGTCGCACTCATATACTTAACTTAATTATTTGATTCCATCACAACTTTCAACATTTATTAACGAAATAGAACAGGAATAAAGAAAATCAGAGTTTGTCACGTTTAAATTTGTCAGTTTTAAAACTTCAAAATTGGAATGGTTTTGGAGTGTGTTCAAAAAAAATCTTTATACTTTTAAAATGAAACAAAGATATCATTAAATGTTTTTTACGACTGATCATGAATCATAATATCATCAATTAAAAGTATTCACCATAAATATATCGATATTTATTTCAATTTTAGCATCTTATTTTCTTATAAAATACAAACAATTTATCATTCTTTGATAAATTTAGAGTCAAAAAATAAATATAAATGTTTTCATGAGTCAGATAACGTTCAAAACGTTGATATAATCATTTAAGTTTTCTATTTAAAAATGTTTTGGGTCAATTTTACACCTGACTTACTCTGATTTCTAACTTACCCATACCTCGCTTTTTCAATATTTAGACCGCATTTTTTGTGTAAACACCAGTTGTAGAATAAAATTGGACCCTCCTCCTGTCGACTTACTGGGGCAAACTTACCTCTGCGGCGTTGGTTAGATGGAAGAAACTATGTCTTTACGCTCTTCAAAATTACGGAGGACCATTCTCCGTCAAAAATTCTTTCATGAGAGTCAATTTTGTAGATCATCACATCCTCAATAAGCTAACCCAGATTTGTTAATTTCTACATGCTAATTAGATAAATACTAGATCATTTATTAAAAAGGATGGTAAAGATGGGAGACTGCAAAGATGGCGCACAAGCATGAAGGCTTGCTCGGTGAATTTTCAAACATTATTTCAGAGATCATGATTTGTAAAAATCAACAGTGATGCTAATTTTTTTGGTAAATTGAGGATTTCTCACACAATTGGCGTATCGTCAGAACGAAGTCAGCATGTACGTACATTATCAAAAGTATTTTAACTTCATAGTTCTAAGCGAACATGACACTTCACTATGCGTGTATTCCCTTCACATGCCTTAATAGTTTCAGATAGTTCTAGATTCATATTTTCTTATAATATTAGAATGCACTTTACATTTAATGTTGCTTCGTATTCGCATCGTTAGCTCCTTGTGAAACAACTTTCCTTCCCATTTTATTTTACCAGACATAAAATGATTATACTTTTCTCACGATTCATAATGAAAGTTCCCAAGGCTTGTTACTCTTAAAGCGCTTGCTGGTCCAAATAACCAGGAATGCCATTTAAAATGAAGAAGGAATAAAATTTTTATTTGGAATTTCAATTGAATTCAAAGGTGTAATTTACAAAGAAGATCAATGTCACTACATAAATTATTTAAAGATGGCATCAGTTTATATGAGTCTAAATGGCACATAAATTTGATTATCTTTTGATTAAAAATTTATTAACAGTCAAAAAACACAGATCTGGTACCAAAAACTCGAAATATTTTTTATTTGTGAATAATATCGGAGAAACTTAGAGTTTCAAAAATATTCAACTTAAGGTAAGGTAAAAATTCTCCAAAATATCAACTTCTTTACCCAAAATTATTTTCGAAAATTCATTTATTATTCATGCTTTTCAAGGCTCAAAATTTACTCGTTGAACCGATTAATGAAAAGAAAACAACTAGGTCGTCTTTTATTCTTTAAGAGTGTGGCAAGTAGGCATCAACTATATAACTAGCTAAGCTTGAAGAGAAAGTAAATTAAATTTTGACAATCAAAAATGGCTTGTATAGGTCTCTGTTTTTGATACCTATGAAACCAAATGTTTTTTTCTATGAAGATAATAAAGTTATGGATGCAAATTTTTTTCTCCCCTTTCAAAATATAAGGTATTCAACTTACGATAGTTTTTATCGTGATTCATTTTCAATGGGTAAATTTGTTGAATTTAGTTTTAATAGTTCGTTTAGGATCACATATTTTGAACTTGTATTATTTTTTAAGGTTATAATATCTTCTTTAATTGAGCATAGGTTTTTATTATCTTCTCTAGTAGTGGGATATCTTTAGGCCAATAAGAGTCACACTGAGGTTTTAATTGCGTTAAAACAATTGAGCTATTCTTTATTAGAAATTAGAATTAAAATGATCTTAAATAAAACTTAATAATTCAACCAACGACATCCAATAATCAAGCAGAAAAGTGCATTAAAACTAAGATCGCTTGACAATTTTATAAATTTCAAAAATTTTTAATGTCGATGTTTCAATTCTGCGCGATGTGATTGAGTTGCTGTGAACGATATATTCGTTTTAAGAAAATTGTTTTTAGATGTTGATGAACAATCATATTTTGTCATAAATTAGAGGGTAAACAGCTAAATTCTAATTTAGTTATTTCCAAATTTAATTTAAGGTATTGTTGTATTTTGTTTCTAATAAATGAAAAAAATTAACATCATAAAATTTCTATTTTTGAGATATTTTTTGGAGATATAAGGAACAAAATTCTTAAGCCGTCATTGAAATATCCAAAATAAAACTGTTCCCAAAAAATGAAAAGGTATATTTCTAGTTTGTCTAGTCTGGTTGAAATTCATCTTTATTTTGATCAAATTATAAGTGTTTATTTTTCACAATAGTTTCATAAATTCGTGGAAAATTCTTTTATGGATGTTAAGAATAATCGTACTTAAAAGACATTTTTTAGCTTAAAAATTTGTAATTTTGATTAAACAATGATATCCTCCCCCTTTCCTTGTCATGACAAATTAAATGTGATCGGTGGTTCTGGAACATACTCAAATTAACTTCATCTCAAAAAACATGTTCCATTAAACAATTTTTTGAATATTTTCCCCTGTAAAACGTTATTTTAATGGTACAATGAAACAACTAATCTTAAAGAACTCAAAAATTAAAGTTTTACAGCCTTGGATCACCATCTAAATTAATCTCTCGACAGACCATCGTTTTTTTCATTCACTTGCAGGCCTTTTTAAATTATTTCAAATACATTTAGCACGTTAGAAAAACCATTTTAAAATTTTTTTCACGAATTAGCACTCCTAGTGAATTATGAACAGAGGTGGTCCTTAGACAAGAACTCTGTGATCGTTTCAAAAGTTTAACAAAACCTAAAATTCTTTTCTTCGTTTTAAACTTTATTTCTATTGCAAGCCCTCAATTTTTTACAAGAGAATTCAAGCCTGTTCATTATATACTCAGGTGTATTCATAAAATCGAAACCATAGTTTCGTATAGAAAAGAAACAATGTTTGATAGTTCATCTTTATATATATGTCTATCTCTATACAATGAGGAAAAGAAAAACCTTGGGAACAAGCTGATATTTAGAAAACTCATTGAGAGTTAAACTAAATGTAGTTAAAGTTTTATTCTCATATTAAAATTTTGAAACTATTTACCACTTTCACGAAAATAAAGTTGGAAGAACGGTATGACTATTTTATGCTGTTTTGAATCAAAATTTTAACCAGTTCTTCCTCGTTTGATGAAATATTTTCTTGTAGTCTTCTTTCACTTTATAGAAAATTAAAGATGATAATCTTACTCGTGTCTATGTTAACTTGGTTGTGACCATTTGAGTTTCTTTTTTCTCACGTTTTAATAAAATGGATAATGGGTCTAAAATCTTTGATGACAAAATTTTTATCAGCGGATTGAATGATAAATTTACAAATCAGGCGAACGACCTCCCATTATTGACAGTCATAAAATTTTCAACAATATGTTTCTGAAAAATTCAATTTTATTGTTTTTACATTCGCTTTTTAAATTCTTTTGAGTTATGATAACAAATTAAATTAAAAAATTAAATTTGATAATCAGAAAATCAACCAAAGTATTTAACTTATTTACGATACAAAAATTTCAAAATTGTACATATTCCTTTTGATGCGGTGGGACCGGTGTCACCTTATGAAGGATCTGTGTTTGATTAATTAAAGTTCATTTTAACTTATGAGGTTATGTGATGACGAGTTTCGCCAACTATAGATCTTAAAGATCTCAAGTTGGAATTTTGATTTGTGGCATTCGGGTACTGAGAACTTTTCACTGACTCTGTCATGCTATTTTATCGGCAATTGGAAAAAATTATGGATTAGATGTTGGTGGTATTTCTACCCCTTGTCTCATTACTGTCATATCAGGCAACCATGGATCTGCCCCCTTTACAACATATTAATTTTGAGCAATTCATACAAATTATAAAATCTCACGAAACATTGCAACATCAAAAAACGTATTTTTATAGCTTCAACTCATATCTCCACTCATAAGACTGGAACTAAATAACAACCAAAGTTTAAACTAATGACCGTGGTCGCTTCAAAATACTTGCTTAATTACATGCATCAAAGTCCTTTACGACAACAAAAAATGGCCCGTTTCCTATTTTCATATTAAAAGTGCATATATCCAACTTAATTTCAAATCGACTTTTTAAGAATATGATATTCTTCGAAATTTTACAATTGCCGAATGATTGGGGAAAGTTTTATACTTTCAAAGGGAGTCGAATCTACCCACCATTTTTGAAAAAAGAAAGTTAAATGAAGGACGGGTTAAGAAATAGAATTCTTTCCTGCGTGTTTGTTAATTCTGTTTTTATCCTTCAGATCTAAAAAATATGTGAAAAATCACATTTGAAAGCTAAGACGTAAAAATTATTCCATAACTTATTTTAAAAATCTGATGAACAAGGCAATATTGAAAGTATCTATCAATCACTGCCAAACTTAAATCAAAACAGTTAATACTATCTTATTTTTCAATACACTATCAGAATCTTCTTTTGTTCTTGAAACTGATATATAAAACATTTAAAAACAGGCGGATTTTACACACTTGAGAATATTTCTAAAAATACTTTTTTATTCATAGGATGTGCTCAATAAACAATTTAAAACGATAATAAAAAAATTTACGAAATAACGTTTGAGTGAAAATAGTTCAACGCATGTTTCGGTTATTTATCAAAATGATAAAATATTGCCTTTTAATAAACTCAACGAGCTAAGGATTGATTCACGAGTGACGTTCTCATGTATTGTTAATTTAGAGGAAGATTCGTCAACAATTTTATTTCTAGATAAGGAAAGATTTGGAACTAGCAATTGCTTTTTGTCTGTCTTTGTAAATTTGACGTTAAATCAAATGATTTTTGAAGTGAAATATTTGGATTACAAGAGTTTTTTATCCAATATGCCTTTTATCTATATTTAAAAAATAAAGATTTCAAGTATTTTTCGTCACTGGCGTTTGTCATACTGTTTACTACTGTAAATTTAATAGCGAGCGAAATCGAACATACCAAATATTTTTTGGTTTACATATAGAGTGAGGTGTTGGATCAGAGAGTTTATAGTCAAACTATTTTTAAATCTAAATTTATATCAGGCAACTTGAAACTATTTGATAAATAACTGCTGACATTTGAGGTTGATTTGAACATGAGCATAAGTTTGTTTTATTATATCAGTATTTTCATTTTATATTTTTTATGTGAGAATATAGCTGCTAGTTTTGCCACAAAATTCAAGGGATTATATATTTTCGGTCTTGCCTCCAAAAGATTTTTTCAATAAAAGAATACAAGACAGAATTTTTTTCATTTTAAAAATTTATATTCTTTTATCATTTCAAGTTGATCACGTAGAGCAAGGCCTGACTCGAAATAACTGAACAAATATGGTTTATTATCTTAAAGCTTTTGTTAGAAAATGAATAAATGTGGTAAAATGAAATTGGGTTCTTTTTGTGATATTATGTGGATGGCAACTTTAGAAAATTGGCTTTTCATAAATAAGCTCTTCTGTGAAAGATACAAAGTTATGGTTTACCAGTGAAAAGATAAATTATCAATCATAGAATCAGATTTAACACACCACACTCACCAAAAGTTCAATATCTATGTATTATGACTGTTTTTAAGGGTAGAAAACATGGGGAAAGTTTGAATGAGTGCGAATCATAACAAATTGAAAAAACAATTATCGACATGAGACTTATCAGAATTAGAGTCTAAACAATGGCTCATATGTCGGACATATATACATGAGAACCAACTTTGAAACGTGTCCACTAGTGTTAAACTCATATTGATCAACCATATATAAGCATCACACAAATTATTTCAAAAATAAATAAATTCGGAATGTGTTCCAAATCATCCTACAATGAAATAACAAATGTGAAAGTTATTGAAAACTATGAATGTTAGATTAAAAGAAATGGTCACGTGTTTTTAAAAATAAAAAAATTTTTTGATTTGGTGAATAATTTTATGAATTACAAACTAAGAACTATTCAAAAAAGATAAAAATTTAATTTGAATTATTAAACTCGAAATAAGACCATTTAAACATTAAATTCAAAAGTGAGAGGGCAGTTAATATTTTGAAAGAAATTTCATTGAATTTCGGATCGTATAAAATTAGGAGAAATGGAAACTTTTATAGACTTTAAATAAAAATAACACTCTTATACCAGAAGTAATTTGTTGATTTTACCAATAATTTTTTGAAAAGACATTTAATCGTATGGGCTCATGCACGAAATACGATTTTATTTTATTCCATCTTCTGAGATTGAACGAGAGTAAAATTTTCACGTGTAAATCTCGTTATTATTCCAGCCCAAAAACTTTTTGAATACCCAAAATATGCGATAGACTTTGCTAGTTTGGTTTGTCAAACACACCATACGTAAATTTTCTTCAAGAGAATTCGATCTTCGGTCAAACTCACAAAGGCAACCATCTAACACTAAAGTTGAATGGGTACTTTATCAGGTTTGTCAGATAATAATCTTGAAAAATGGCATAAGTTAAAATTTTTTATTTTACATTTCAGCCATCGTATGGTAATTTATCTTTGTTCACTGAACTATAGGTATGCCAGTTTCAGTCAAACCAAAAGAGCCTGCTTTTCACTTAAAAAAATTAGAAGAAAAATGGTATACGTTTTTTTGGTATTTGGAGTTTTTCTCATTAAAATCGAAGAAATGAAATAATTTACCGAAAATTTGTGAAATTAGACCATAGAAAGTGAAAATATTCACAAATTTTGATAAAAAAAGTTAAAAATTTTATTTTCTTATTTAAATATGGTTTAATTTATTTTAATGCTTTTAATGCGACAGATAAACGCCATCCTGTTGATTTTAATTGTTAAGATTAGCTTTTAAACCATAAACATAACTATGATAGGTTCTAAAAATATTCACAAATCATGAAGAGTTTTTTTTAATTTAAAAAAATAACAAGAACGTTGTATTTTTTGACGGTTTATGTTGACAAAACAACATAAAATTTTCGTGCAACTGACTGAAATAGAAAAAAAAGTTTAAATTTTATCCCTTAAATTTTGAAAACAAATATATGAGTAAAGTCACATTTAAAGTTTATTTTGATATTTTTCTTTTTGGCTCGAAAATGATATTTTACTTCTTTTTCTGAAATTTCTGGAAATTTTCAAACGCTTTGAACTTCGTGAATTGCCAATTTTCTTTTATTTTGTATGATGGAATATGAGTTTTAATGCGGTGTAAATCTCCACCTCCTTCAATATATGAATACCCATCCCAGTCGTTGTGTAAAACATAAAAGTTGAAGTTCTTTCCAAGTTTTAAACTATTACTGATTGTATGGTTCACTTTTAAACTGTAGTTTGTTGGTTGTTGTCTTGGAACGTGATAGAAAGCATCTAACGTATGAAAATTTTCAGAGGCATCAACTCGTCGAGCATTCATCCATTCGTAAGCAAGGCGACAAACCTTGAAAGTAAATTTTTTTCAATGATTCAGAAAAATATAATTTTAATCTTAAAAAATATCTTTTTGTTGACTTTTTTTTGAAAACAGATCAAACTGATACTAATGAGTCTCTATATTGCATCATTAAATTAGGTGGTTATTTCAAGTGCAAATTTATTAAAAAATTAAAGTTTATCTTTAACCAAATTATTAAAAAGATTTAAAACTTCGTGTTTTAACAAACCTGGGAAGAAAAAGTGCAGACTAGATAATCTGTCAATGACAAGTGGTAAATATCTGACAAGATTGCATATGTGGCTTTTTTAGATTGACGTTTTCTATTAGCCTTCTTCGTGGATGAAGTATCTGTGATGAATTCGTAATTAGCATATCTAAAAATAAAATAAAAATGGTTTAAATTATTATAATGGTAACAACATTTTTTGAAAAGATCTGACATATTAGGTGACTTATTTCAAAACAAGTAAAGTTAAAGTAATTTCTTTATCTAATGGAGAATTATAAAAAATATAGATAATCCAAAATATGATCAAAGGAAAAAATTAATTGAGTAGAAACGATATTTAAGGAAATTCCTATTTTCGGTGAATCGTTTATATTTCAAATGTGTAAAAGATAAAACAAACTTAATTGAAATTAAATGTATAATTAAAATTCCAATACTTTTTTCTTAATTCATCAATTAGGCCTATTTCGTCTGTTGCTAAAAATACTCTTCTACGGGGTATTTTTTCTTTAAGATCTAGTTTTCGGTAATATAATTCAACCCATTCCATGTACTCTTCGACCGAATGATACTTGGCTTCCCATTTCAGTTTATCCGTTCTTCTAACATGTACACTGATGATAAATGTAGAGGATACCCAACAATCGGATGTATGAAATAGTGTTTAAATAATTTATGAACTGTTTTTGGTTGAAATCGGAAAATGTATGACAGTAATTGACCAGCCCACCAAACATAAGGGTTTAAGTGAAATTCTTTTATTTTGTCAATAATTTGTTCGGGTACAGAAGGGGGAAGAAAATCTCTGTGTGGGTTCTTCTCCACGACATTCATCTGAGTAACTTTTAAATTATTTGACTCTATCATCTCGTAGCTACATGATGAACTTAATGGCACAATTAAATCGTGTATAGATTTAAAACCATGCCAGTGAGATGAATGTAAGATGACCGGTTTTCCTAGTGCTAGCCCAAATGTTAGGCATATTTCTATGTGACGAATTTGGCAACCGAATCCGCATACCGCTTTAACATTACACATAATGATCTCTATATTACGACACGAAGAAGGGTTTTGATTGAATTCTATCACTTTTTTAACATATTTCCTGAGGTGGAGAAAAGTGTCGACGTCGGCGATACTATTCCTTAATTCTTCAATATACAGAAGCTGAAGAAGGTTTAGATCCATCAGATCTTGAAATTCTCTCGATGTTCTTGAAATTTTAAGTTTATAATTATTGTCTGACTTATTTTTTCCAACCAAAAAAAATAATATTTCTTTTTGATTCTTTAAGATTTGTCTGATTTCTTCCATTAAGTCGTTTTTCTTAGGAAAACCAGATTTACTTTGAGTTTTATTTTGAAACTGGAAAACTTCACTTGTGTTTCCAGTTATATCCTGTTTAAACGACAAAGCAAATTTTTATTTATGCTTTCACTTCAATTAAACGCATGCCTACTTTGTTATGTTGAAAGTAGAATGAGATATGCTTTCTATACCAAAATTAATTTTCACGAATAATCCAAATAGTAAAACAAATAAACATAAGACCAGGTTAATCTCAGTCTAGATTTTTAAAATTACCATGTTTTTGAACTTACCCCAGTATAAATTTTTCACAAAGACCGCATTCTGGGAAATTTCAAAACGAGAAAAGATGTATATCAAGGTTACGTCAGCATAGAATCATGTTCTGATGAGTATGAAGTAGACGTGTTTGAGAATTTGTTACACTCCTACACAGCAATAACTGACGATACCATCGTTTACATTTTTTTCTTTTTTAAACTGAATAAAAATTACACTTAGTTGAAATCAAAACATTTTGATCTTTTTAAGGATAACCCTTGATAGATTTCATGAAATTTTAAATGAGTCATTTTTACATCAACTAATATAATTTTCAAATAAACTTGACCACGTTAATTTTTATATCAAAATTTTACAATGTGAAGAAGATGTTTTGATATTCACATACATAATTTTTATACTCTGTCTGCAAAAAATAAACAACTTTTACATCAAATTAGATTGGCTCAAAATTTTAAAAATGTACATGTTTATCTTTCAAAATATCTTGAAAATTACTTTTATTTTCATCAGAGTAATGTCTCACAAAGAGGCAAATAGTTGTTAGTAATTCACAAAATAATTCATTCTTTAAAATTTAAATTCTCACATCCAAAAATTTTAAGAAAGTAAACAAAATTTCTTGAAGTACTTGTGTAAATTTTCTTGCATAAAGTCTCATAAGAGGGTCAGAAGGATTTATTTTGAAAATCAGGATGAGTCAAACAAACACAGGCGATTGTCAAAAGGAGTTTAAAAATACGTTTTCCAAAAAGGGGCCTCCGCCAAAAGACACCCTTATTGACATTTATCTGATATCTAGTATTGTGAACTTCTGACTCTCGAAATATACCACACGATCTTATTTACTTTAAGGTGGATTTACTTTTGCGAAACTGGCTCTTTGAAAGCATCTTAGCTCTTTTCTGAATTCTTCAAGCTTTTGACAAAAGCCCTCTTACCTCGCTTGCAAAATTTCAGGCACACATCTTTCGCCCATCAGAAGATAAACGTCTCCCACAGGCAAATCACAAAAACAAATGAAGCATAAAAAACTTAAAATCTTGAAGCTTAATTGATTTCATTATAAAATCCAAAAAGAAGACTCAAAACTTTTTCATTAATGATGAAATATGGTGTTTTAAAAGGATTAAATTTAACAAATGATCATAAAAATGCACGACTATCATGCAAAAATCGACAATTATTTGGGTTAAAATGACACTCTAAGAGAACCACGGTCAATCCATAATATCTGTCGAAAAATTACATATATTACCTCCACAATTTCTTCAAAAACAATTCCGCTTTTGGGGTAAATTCAGGTTTGTTCGAAATGATTAAATTTGTAAATATTGTTATCTGAGTTCAACTCCAAAATTCTAACAGTATTTTATTGTTTAACTCATGAAAAAGAGTATCAAAGCCGACGTTTATTCGTTGTGAGATCGAAGAATGAATGATAATAATTTGCACATTTAACTTTTGAAATAAAAGAACAAATCCTTAAATTTTAAATTTCCTACGAAGTGAAAGATGATCCACATTATCCACATTTAAAAATGATTTTTGAACTTCAAAACCAATAGAATAGCACAAAACATGTTAAAAGTTCCAGTCATTTAAGAAATGGATCGTTTTAAAACTACGATCTATTTAAAGGGGGATTTACTAATATGTCATCAAAACGGTCAACCTTTTCATTGAAATAACAATTTTGGGTCAACTGATTAGAGACTTATTCAATTATAAATTCTAAGCCAGAAATATTCAGTGAGGTAATTAGCTATTATTTAAATGGGTGAACGTGGTCATTGTTTGTGCCCTTATGGTTTTCTCAAACTACAGGCCAGTATTAAAAATAAGAAAAAACAGGATGGAAAAGTTATTCATGAAAATACAAGAAATTAAAACAAAAAACTGTCTTAACTGATTAAAGTCCACTGGAAAGGCCAAAACCCGCGTAAACGTATCTCCAAACTCGCAAAATAAAAATAATCCAAGTACACGTCTGAGAATGAATTTATTTTGAACTTTCATGGAATGAAGAGTTAATGTTAATTAATATGAGATCTGGATAAAATTAGATAAAAATCAATGAGTAATAAAGCGCTAATTTTCCACACTAAGCAATTAGATCATGGCATTTTTGTGGTTCATCTTGATGATAAATCAACCATTACTATCGCTATTTTGACAAAAACTCCAAAATGTGTTTTGAATGATTATTTTTAGTTTTGAATTTTCAACAAATGAGTTAAAATATTTTCTTTCATTTAAACTAACTGAAGAAGAATAATTTTAAACGCATGAATTAGATTCACAGGTCATTACAATTATAGGCATGTCGCTTTCCCACATGATCTTTCCTGTATTATTAAAAGTGTGTTTTTTTAACTGATGTTAACTTAAAAAATTTCACAATCACAGCATTTCAAGGAGAATTTACACAATAACAGTACATTCCAAGAAGCTAACAAATGATGAAATATTTGGAGGGAAATTTCAGGTTCATGGTTTTGTTTTGACCTTAATTTGTATAATAGGATGTTTTGCAATTTCGCACTGTGGATTGATCTCAAAGCTCTTGTATTTGCATGTTTTGCAGCACAAGTAAATAGTGTAGTCATCTAAATCGTTCTAGTTGAATTAAAACAGCCTACGTTTTCTAAATTGATGTTCTTATTGTCGCTGCTTGTAGTACTTTGATTGAATTTCAATTTTTCAGTTTTAGCACTTTTTTTATTTATCGAGAGACTTATGTGAGATTCTTTCGGGGCCAGATGGTGTTGAAGTGTCTAATTCAGATTGAACCGAATGTTCAGAAGGGTCATCTTGAATATTCAACTCATAGTTTAATTTTGATTTCAGCATTGCTTTGACATATGCCTCTGTGTGTCGCCTTTTCTTCGCGGTTTCGAAATTGTTCTC
Organism: Neodontobutis hainanensis; assembly: GCA_024349245.1. Taxonomy (NCBI): domain Eukaryota; kingdom Metazoa; phylum Chordata; class Actinopteri; order Gobiiformes; family Odontobutidae; genus Neodontobutis; species Neodontobutis hainanensis. The sequence continues at coordinate 91,340 of JALDNG010000422.1, read as the reverse complement.
AAGGTAGTCTAAAACTTTCACTGGCTTCAATAACGAAGAGTTTTCTTTATCATCTAGAAACTTTATTTTAGTGCTGAAAATTTGAGTTTATTTAAGGTAATCTGAAAATTATTCATTAATCTTATGTAATTATTTCAAAAATGGATTCAAATCTGATATGTAAATCTCTTCAAAATATATACGAGGCAAAATTTTCCGATTAACAAAAATAATTTCGCAAATTATTATCAAGTTTTGAAAAAGATAAAACAGTTTACATCCTAAATTTAGTAAATCAGAAAGAAGAAAATTCAGCTGGTTGGAAAAACATGTGAGATCGAATCATATTGAAGCTAAAATAGTAATGGAAAAATATCAATGTTATCATAAATATTAAAGTAAATTCAAGCGTACCTAGCAAAATGCATTGACATTTACGCGCAGACTCGCGAACAAGACAAAAATGCTGTTTGAAAATATCATTGACATTTTTTATCCTAAACATTTTGGAGAAGGATTTTCCATTATAAAACAATATAAATGATTTTTAAATGCATGAATAATTGATAAACATTTATCTTCATCAAAAATATTTTAAAGACACGTTTGAATAATGATGCTGCAAAAATAAGAGCGTGTTATGATTTTTAATTCAAATAAAAAATAATTCTTTGTACAAGGACATTTAAATATCTACAGACTAGCTACTTAATTGATTGTCAAAAATTATTGGCCTACATTCATATTACAGCCAAATTTTATTTGTAAAATCACCTTTTAGGTCATTAAAAAAATTGTCATAAATAAATAGTAAACTGGTTACACGGGTTGTAGATGGGAAGAAACAGGCATTAAAATTGGTTATTATTTAAAGTTATTTACTACGCAGACTCTAATTAACAAGATTGGACTAAATACGCTGAATGAATTACTTTATAGAAATTAATATTTATAAAACGAGAGCCAAAGAAATTTATATATCGGTAAAATGTGTTAAGAAATAATTTTAAGAAAATAAATAAAGGGATATTTTCAAATATGTAAATTCCATGAAACTCTTTTCTTTCTTGAATTTTCTGAAATTAAAATGAATGGATTTATAAGGGAGAAAAGTTTTATCGGAAAACATCTACTGTCACACAAGTCAAATCCACACATTTCAGTGGACTACTTTTAAAAATTGAATTAAAATTCAAGAAATAAAGAAATTTAATCAAATTGAAACTTGATTAATACCAAATTAATACTTGTGTTTTATGTACATTGCTTAATTTAAAAGATTACAAAGTGGTTGAAAAAGATGAACTTTGAATATTTTTCGTTTTGGGTATTCATAATCGATCAGTGATCATGAAAGTGTACGTATGAAAAGAGATCATTTATGAATCATTTTTGAACTTTTAAAATCAATGTCTATAATTGGATGATAAAAATTTAACATTTACAATTCAAGGATATCTTCAAAACCAGAAAATTCCTCAACTAATTAGACCTTTTCTAAAATTGAAACTTCTAATTTTTAATAAATCTAGAAAATTTTAACTATTTTTAATGTTTTATCCTCACTTATTTACATCCCAAAGAGCATCATAAAAAATGGAAAATCTGATGATCGATATGCAAAATGAATATTTATTAATTGCGTAGTTTTTCATATTCATACTGTTTGGCTAAAACTGCACTTTTAGTTTGAAAGAATAAATTAAATTTCAACTTATTAAAATTATAATGTGGAAATTCTTATGATTTCAAGTCTACTTAGGTAAAAATTGCAAAAAAATAGTTCACGTGTAAAATTGATGAAACGTATTTGCGCAGCTGCGAACATGTAAAATGATAATCAGAAACAAATAATCTTCGATAAATCCATTTTAATTTTTAGTTGACACTACCAAGAAGAGAAGTAAAACTAAATTGACTTGTACTAATTCTATAGGTGAATAATTTATTGAAAAGATAGTCTTAAAATTTAGAAAGAAAACCTAATTGTTAAAATGGAAGACTGAAATCCAAAAAGGTAAAAAATATTTAGAGGTTAAGACTTTAAGCTGAAAATTTAAAAACTAAATTGTTTTAATATAAAGATAAATACACTTGAAGGTACACATTATACTAAAAGAAACCGTTAGCTAACGGCGTAGTAATTTTGGATTCTATGGTTGACAGTTAATTTATTTTCATCGTAAAAATTACCTGAAATTTCTATTTTAAATATGAATGAGAATGTTAAATAAAATAAAAATCGCAACCTCATTTTTAGCCTAAATTTATGTTTTAATGAATACCAAAAGGTTAAAAAATATATTGCTTACAAGAAGACTCACTGTGTTTAAGCCACCCAAAGTGAATAAAAAGTATCAATTTAATGTTAATGAAATAGAGAAATAAATCTGGAAAATGTGAGAAGAAAACCGTATTCAATTATATCGATTAGAGAGCACTGCATGTATTAACCAATGGGAGTGTTATTTAAATCCCTTTATGAAAACAAGGTTTTGAGTTGATTTAGAAATATATAAAAACAGTACCTTTAATCGAATTTTGTTTGATTAGATTGCGGGACCCAGTGGTAGATACTTTTATATGGTCTCGACTAAAATATGTAAAAACATGTTACAGTGATTTTAATGGCTTTCCAAAATCTTCCATCGATGTTGTTTTCTCCTTTTTTTTACAATTTAAAGAAGGATATATTTCGTTATACGGTTTTATTTCATTGTTTCTGGAATTTGATCCAAATTTTAGAAAAGGCCTTCCAAGTCTAATATAGGATGAATTCAAAAACTCGTGTCTTAGTTCAATTCTCTTTTGACCCTTTTTCTCATTCATTCTCAGGTGCTTTGGACAATAATTTCCATTTTTACTGTAATAAATTATATTTCTCACATGTTTATGATAGATAGGCATAAATTATTTGAATTTGGTTCCTTTGCATTACAGTTCCCATAATCTCGCGCGATCCCCACATATAAGAGCGATTCGTTAGATTTTGGTATGATCTTTACGTATTTGTCCTTTAATTATTTTTCCTAGTCACATTTTGTATCTCGAGTTTCGGTTCGATAAAATAAATCAAAGAAGCAACCCGAAAATCCCCGTATGCTTCGAAACATTTCCCGAAAAGATAGCACGAAATTGTGGAGTTTTCGAAGTTTGGTTGTAAACTGGTCAGCTCCCACTTTAAATACTCATTGCCCTAAATTTTTCTTCAAAGCGTACAGCTTTCGACACCAGTATTGATGCCTTTCCAATAACTCCAGGCACACATGGAATAGATTTTTCACCATTACTTATATTCAACGTTTTGTTCGTTTTTAATGAAGATATCAATGTGAAGCAAAAAGATTTTGATAGCTCATTCAAATTTAGCTTTGATGTAGCTGGCTGGCTTAAATTGGCAATCTCAAATAAACCTAACCCAAACTCTTGAATTTGTATCAAAATAGCTGTCAATTTCTGGAATATTATTGGCTAATGTTTTAAAATCAATTACTTTCATCAATATCGTTGATTTTAGACCATTGGTCTTGACTGCTTTCAAGTTTTGAAACTCAAAAGTTGGGGAAAATCGTCCATTGCGCAACGACGATGAACTTATGGCGGTTAATCTAGTGTGCCAAAATCATATTTTTTTATTTTAAAAGCCTATGATTTCATTGAATCATCTGTTTTAAATACAATTTGGAAAATTATTTTAATTGTACGTAACAGCCGGTGAATTTACATTGTAAATTCTAGACAAAAATATGAACGTACAAGAGTGTCAAACTTTATCTGTGATGTGGTAAAAAGTTGAAAATCATTGTTTTGAGAGAATGTCGCGTTTATCATTAAAATTATTTTATTTTCATAATTAACACTTTAAACGAGCATAATTCGTATGGTTTCGCTATGCCTATTCTTATCCGCCTAAATTAAAAAATCCGCCATGCATTAAAATATAACTCTTCAATTTATGAATTGGAAATTCACGAGTTTTAAAAATAAAAGATACTTAGTTCTTATTTAATTTTTTATTGACCATGCTTTTTGAAACCTTCGATAAGGTTTGCGACTTAAATGATTTTATCAATTATCCATTGAAAGCTTTTTGGATTCGATTTATCTTTTTAACTTTAGCTTCCATCCAGATTTCAAAGTGAAGAGTAATCAATCTAGAAGTTGCATCTGTTATAAATCTCATCTTGAAATTAATCATCCTGTAAAACCACAGAAAGAATTCGGTAATAGCTCGACGGTTTTCGTGCAATCTTTATAGTTTAAACAAACAAGAAAAAGTCACATTTTACTTGGCACATTCTTGATATTTAAACTGATTAGCTGATCAACAAAACAATGAGAGCAGGAAATAAGTTGTTGACAGAATTATTAAACGCGGTTAGTTACCATTGGCCTAGCTGACCTATAAATTATTATTTGAATGCAGCCATATGCGTATGTTATGAAAATTTAGTTATTTTCAACAGATTAACCTGATCATTTTTTTGTTTTCATAATCTCAATGGTTTTTCAGTATCACAATCCTTTATTTATCAATGGTGCCCATAAATTTTGGTTAATGATGTCATATCAAATCGAAGAATTATAATTAACTTATTTGAGTTTGATAAGCTTAGATGTAAATTTAACTTCTGATCTTAATTTATACAATCGTAATTTTATTCGTAGATAAACTCACAAATAAATTTTATAAATCTAAAACGGTAAAATTAGGCAATCTAGCATGCCTAAAAGATATTGTTTAAAACGCGCCAAAAGAAGACATGTGTGGTCTATTTTTATTAATGGTAAATGTTAACTTGATGAAGAATTCTGTTAAAAATAATCCCAAAAATTTAAAAATTATCAATCATAAAATTCACCTAAACTTAAGTAACACGTTTATCTACCAAACAAATAGCGAGCATGCTCATATGTTAAAAAATTATAAAGCAACGGAAACTCTTTTTAAGCTTTCAACAAGATCGTTTTCGTCTTTAAGTCTACAGAAACGAAAATATGAGACAATTTCGGTGAATAATGGAAAATATCGAATTGACGAATGGACAAACATCACTGAAAATATTATTAAGAAAATTCCAAAAAAACTATACCTTAAAAATCATCATCCACTATATTTATTAAAGTCAAAAATAAAGCAATTTTACGAACAGTTGGAGAAACCGAATTTCGAAATTTATGAAAATTTACCCGAGGTTGTTACAACCAATGCCAATTTTGACAGCCTCCTAGTTCCTGGTAAACACTCGTGACTGTACATAGACGGACACCCTAGTCGAGCCATTAGTGACAATTATTATATAAATTCAACTACACTTCTTAGAGCTCATACTACGTGCCACTACGCAGACTTGTTTAAAAAAGGATCTAAGAATTTCATAATTTTCGGCGACGTGTACCGGAGAGATCAAATAGACCGGTATCACTACCCGGTGTTTCACCAGATGGACCTTGTTGTTCTTTACAAAAATCAAGTTTGATTTCTGCTAAGCTTAGCTCTTTGAAGATTCGAGCAGAAGCTCTCAAATTATCTTAAAACTTAAGAATAATTTTCAAAACTTGTTATCGTTTTTATTCGGTGAGGACATCAGGACTCGTTGGACCGACGCTTATTTCCCGTTCACCGAGCCCTCTTTCGAACTCGAGCTCGATTTTTCAAAGGCGGAAAATTCGCCCGAGTGGACCGAGATGCTAGGATGTGGAGTAATACGCCAAGAAATTTTATCATCGTGTTTTCGCCAATGTAATATTAGGTGGTTTGAGTGGATATTCTGGATACGCGTGTGGGATGGGTTTAGACCGGGTGGCAATGAAAAAGTTTCAAATTCCCGATATTCGACTTTTATGGAGCGACGACCATAGATTCATGGACCAATTTATTCTCAACGGATGGGATACCGTTTTTAAAAATTATAGCAAATACCCAAAAACGTGGCGAGATGTTTCTTTCTGGGCCAACGCTTCGTTCAACCAGAACACTCTTAGTGACGTTGTACGAACCCATTGTGGAGATCTAGTTGAAGATGTATTTATGACTGTTATTATTTCAAGGTTAGTCTTATTGATAAATATACACACCCAATCTCTGGTAAGGTTAGCACGTGCTACCGTATTACCTACCGAAGCATGGACCGTAATTTAACCGACGCTGAAGTTAATAAGATCCAAGATGATATTTGCCACGTCCTTGAAAACACTTTCAAACTTGAAATACGATCATAATTTGGCAGTTTAAATAACTTAAAATCTTACTCTTACGAAAAATTGTCAAACGTTTTACCAATGTACAAAGAGCGTTTTGGATCATATTAATAGTGATACGTAAATATTTCGAAAATAGCAAGTTTTATTTCCTAGAAAACAAAAGAATTTTTTTAATTTCTTATGCACTTAATCACTTCATATATGTTGCCTTTGTCAAAACTACATATTCATCATATTTTAAATTTATTTGTCCACAAATTTTAATTTAGTACAAGATTTAATTTTTACAAATTTAAAATATTTTAAAAGTTGAGGATGAATTTTCGTAGAGCATTCTACTGGAGGGTAGTTATTTTGCGAAAAGTATTTTTCAGGAACAATTTTTTTAAGTTTAAAAATTTAAATTCATAAATACGTTCAGAAGTAACAGCCCGTCGTGAAATGTTTCGCAATGAACGTTCCTTGTGATTTCCGGTTGATGAGCTCGTTTATGTGTCTAACATATAAAATCCGGAATTACTTATTGAAGTATAACATGAGAAGTATTCACGTTTTTTACACTTATTGATTCAAAGCAAACGTTGAACAAGCTGCAACTCATTTCTCAATCACTGATTGAACAGATTGGTGAGGATGCCCTTTATTTCTGGTAAAAATAGAGATAATAAGTCTTGAAAAAGTTTATAAGGCCATCTCTTATATATCCCATTTTTTACATGCGTATTTAAGAAAAGTTAATTCATTAACATTAGAATGAGTTTAAAACAAAATTCGTTGACCAATATACCTCTTATCGACCTTATAATAACAATATAACTTGGAAAATTTCTGTTAAATTAATAGAAATAGTGTATCGATTTCTTCGCATTTCACATATAGCGACGTTTCACGAGAACAGGAGATAACAATTCCTAGTGAATCATAATTTTGTCATCTTTTTAAGATTTTATCAGCTTAATAATCTTGAAAAAAAATCAACCATCAAATTGATATTAATCTTACAATACACTTATTCCATCATTCTATGTCACACGTTATTTCTCCAATTATTTCATCGTTTTTAAATCTAATATCATTCGATTTAATGTTACAGATAAAAGATCAGTCTATATTCTTCTGACTCGCAAAAATAACCGAATTAAAATTATAAAACTAAAGATATAGACACAGATAAATTTTAATTTGATTTTAAAAGTGAAAGTTAAGCAAAAAGACAAATTAAAATTGTCGATATTTTGCGGTTGTAGTTTGAATACAACATATCCTATATTCAAAAATGAAATGGCTCATTTATCAAAAAATCGCCAATAATTGATGAGTTTCTAAAAATTGCATATTTTAAGTATAACATTAAACGGGAATTATCAGATCTAAGGTTAAACTAAGTTTTTGTTTGATAGATTGTACTATAAAAGGCTAAATCTTTATAATTGTTTTTTACTCACTATTCGGAGCAAGGAAGAGATCATATAAAATCTAAATCCGCGCACCCTCGTTAAAATATGAAATTTTGAAAAGTGGAGTAGATTAATTTAATTCGGTTCAATTTTCATCTTTTTAGTGGGAAAGATTAAGAAATTTAAGTTTTCACCTATAATTGTTTCTTTTTGTGGATGTTTACTACGAAGTCAACAATATTTTATTACTTTGATGGAAAAAATATTGCGCACGACAATTTTTCACATTTTATGTTGGGATTCACTTTATAACAGGTTTTTTATCTAGTATCACTGTTAAGGCTATTTAAGAAAAGTTTTAGCTTAAATTTTTATTTTTATAGACGAGATGGATATTTTGACAAAATAACTATTAAAATCTTTCACGTGTTTAGATGTAAAATTAGTCAATATTTAAAAATAGAACCCATCTCATAGTTTCAAGCTGTTTATATTTAATCGAACAATTGAAGATCACGTATTTCTTTCAATCGAATAAACAATCAAGCACGAAATACGTGAAAACATTATTATTTCAATTCAAACAGTCAAAATAAAGAATATTAACAAATTTGAATTAAAAAAGAAAATCAACTAAGATTATTATACGAAGATAAGTTTGGTTTTAAAAATCGACAGCAGACAAAGTTACATAAATGTTTGTGAAAAGTTAAACTTTATGAAACAAAACTTCAACACGAATCCACAATTAACTTGTTACCCGAAGTAAACCAACCAACAAAAACATAAATTTTTCAAACATAACGATTTAGCAAATAAGACACCAAAGAAAGTTAATGAAAGTTTATTCCATGAGAAACTAGATATATATGTCTTCTTGTAGATATTAACATCATAAAGATAGGTCTTTTCAGTGATTATATTGAGAAGGTTTAAAAAATAAACAACAGTATTTACATTTTCGAAATGAACAGTTAATATTTCAAAATGTAAAACTATCGTGTTTTTAATTGATAATTATTGATATTTCATCCTTGTAACCCGAAAACTTAAAGTAGTTATTTTCATGCTTAAAATATGATAAAATTTTCACAAAATCAGAATTTCGCCCAAAACTAAAATCAGTATCCTTATGTATTTTTGTGTTATTGACGCACAAACTAAATTTTTCAAAGCCATTAAGTCTGAAATTTTCCTTCACAAACAGCCATCGAATGTTTTTAGAAATGTCAAGAAGAGAGTCAGCTTGCATGAAAGCTATATACAGAAAATCGAGACGTTTAATATTCGACAATCAAGGAAGCAAGTGTAAATAACTCAATCGTAACCAATTTCCAGATGAAAATATTTTAAATGCTGAAAAAATAACTCTCTCCAAAGGTGTCATTGTCCCACTATTATGAGCAGAAACATCAGTGAACCAATGCCGCCAAAGCGCAGTTGTCTTATGGGAAGCGGAGAAGGCGAAGCACTGACCGCCTTGTCTAGTAAGCGGATCTTTACTTTTTGGCGTATTTAAAAGTGAGCTTTCTTCGAATAAGCCCTGACAGGTTTGACTAATTCTTGCTCTTAAAATTTATGTTGTATTATCTCTTCAGATTTGACCCGTGGAATATAATAAGGTTTATGGATCACTATACTTCACCTTAAAGGTTCAAAAACAACAGTGAGGAAAACGAATTATTTTCTTCTAACAGATAAATTTTATTTTATTTTAACATGGAAAAAATGGGATTGGGACATTTATGTTTGTCAACTTGTGTGTGAGAATATATGTCCCTCTTAGGTGCACATATGTATGAATATCAACAAAAACATATTTTTCCATGAAATTAAAGACGATGAACCTCACTAGTCTATTCTAGCTCAATTGGTTTCTCAGTGAATATGCTCTATTTAGTTGACGGAAAAACATTTGCAACGTGTTCAAGTATTTATTCATATATTTAATATGACTTTTATTCAAAATCACTTAAAACTAAATTTTTACATCTAAATGAAGCCGGAATAGATAATGTTGACTTTATCATATTTAAAGACAATTTTGATATCTTTGAACTTTTCTTGACTTTATTAAACGGTGAAAATTGAATGCTTTCCACGATTACCCACTCGTGTATTGTGGATTATACACTAAAATAATTTTGAATGTTAAACGACATCAATATGAGCCAAATATAAACAACGGATTGCGTCACGTGGATGTGTATCCAAAAAATAACAATCAGGTTAAAAATAAACAATAAATAAATTAAATTTACGAATCATTTCGAATTGAGATATTTTAACTCCTCAATTTGGATATTAAACATAAATAAAATACATTGTTTTCTTTTTTATATTTATGAAATATTTCACAAAATCTGAATAAATTTTACAATATTTAATATTTTACACAAATATCAGGTGTTTTTAATGTTTTATTTTCGATTCAGAGTATCATATTAAAATGTCGATACATTAAATGGAAGAATTTTAAATTATCTTATAACTTTAGTATCTTGACTTATTTTCGTCCATTATCAATGCACCTAGTATCAAGTTGGTATGATTTTGATTTAACTTTATTTAGAAATAAATTAATAATTTTATGGCTCTCCACGAATCTATACAAATTCGTTTATTTTAAAATATTATTATCGACAAAGGTTCAAAACGATTGACCACATTTTTTTTGAAATTTCACGTGTAAAAAATTATTTTCTTTACAAGAGCGTCGTCTCAAATATAGTTTTACAATTTTTTCTCAATTATAAAAAAAATCATAATGCCCAGCATTAACTTTGAGAATGATAAGTTCGGTTTAGTCCTCTGATAAGATGTTTATCATTCCAAGGTTTCATCAAGAATCAAAAATATAATTTATTTCGGCCGTAATTATCGAAGTTAAAAATTGATAAAACCAATAATTTAGAGTTTGGGCACTCAAATTTGAAGAATTAAGAGATCTTTTGAGGGTTCAAATAACGCCTCTTAACATGTATTTCAGATAAAATAAACATATGTTTTGAATGAATTTTGCAGAAATAGAAAACTGATCTAAAAATTCAAATTAACCATATTACCAACGAAGGACATATTCGATGTGTTATATTTAAATTTTTACGCTTCTACTCAATATTTTTCCATTACACATTTTTAAAAACACTCTGAATATCCTTTTTTCGAAAAGAGAATCTTCATTTAAGTACGTTAAAAAATTCAGCTTATATTGTTATTAAAAAGAAAATCAGGATGACGAATTACTTCTCATAAATTTTCAAAATGATAGGATTTTGAATCGAAAGGCACGAAACGGATTTATAATTTCATGCCTATATCGTCATATGAGAGATTTTTTTACCAAGAATTAAACTGTAAAATAGCGCGCTAAATAAATTAATTTGAAAAGATATTAGATTTATATCCTATATTTTTAGCATAACTGATAATATCAAAACACTTTTTTCTTGAAATCACATAAAAGATCTTGATAATTTTGAGAAAACATCCAAAAACATTCACTTCTTTATAAAAATATTTTTTTATTGAAGAACGATATTCATCATAAAAATTCACAAATAAAAAAAGTATTTTCTCTTAAAATATTTTTATGCAATTATAACATTGAACTATTTTTTGAAGCAGGATCAATTAAAAATAAGAAACAGATCATGTGTTTTAATTTATTAGTTTATTTATAGAATTTCAAGAAGAAAAGTCAAACTTTAAAATTCTAGAATTATTTTGAAAATATCTATCAAAGTTCATAAACTTCTCAAAACTCTGAATTTTAAAAAATGTACATGAATTTGACATTCTTGAAATTCAAATTGACGAATGACATGTTACTCACAAACATAGTGCGTTTTCTAAATTATTTTCTTCCATTTTCGTTTACATATCAGTTACTACGAGGTTATGACGGACGAACTAAGTAAAATTCTCAAGAGTTTGGGGAACTCTCAACAAAAACAGACCGAGGCATTCCTTCAGACTCAGAGGAAGCAGACGTCTGAGGTCGTGGAAAAAGTGGGTCAAATCATACAAAGGTATCAGTTGTTCCTTCCTTTGAAGCGTTGGAAGCTTCCAAAGAACCATTCTCAAATTACCACGACAGATTTGAGCAGTATTTTCCCTCGTGTGGTGTCACAAGTTCAGAGGACAGGAAAGCCAAGCTCCTCGCCTGGATGGGAAGCTAGACATATTCCTCGATGTCAATGGATCGTCCTGGGTTTAATACCGAACTTTCCAACAACGAAATTTGCAGTCCTTGACTCAATACGGGGAACAAAAAGTTCATCGAGTCTATGCCCGCGTAGATTTTTCGGGTGTGTTCTTAAGCCGGACCAATAATATAAACAGTAGTTGACAAAACTCAGGAATATCGCAAAAAGGTGTCGATTCATATGTCCGAACGAAAAATTCGGATGTTCTTTGGCTGTTGAAACCATCAGAGATGCTATAATTCTTCTAACTCCCCATAAGAACATCCGGGCGTCAATCCTCCAGCAGCGAAATCCGTCACTAGACCAAACCATATCGAAGGCAGAATCGATGATGTTAACATCCCAAAAGATGCGACTAATCGAAACGTTCCCGAGAACGTCACAATCATCAAAATTCAGACCAATGTAAAGAAAAAGGTGACAGCCAGGTGGAAATCTTGCAAAAATTGTTACAAAGACCTTCTTGAGAGAAATGCCCACATTATTCGACAACATGCCTCAAGTGTGGTAAATTGGAACATCTGGTTGAAGTTTGTATGACACATGCTGCCAGAATTAACCCAGGGAATTAGTGAGACTCTTATCAGAAGAGACTCTACAGAACAAACAAAACTTTTGCGATCTTATCAGGCTTCCAATAAACATCGAAGGTCAACTGCTCCCCTTTTTGGTAGACACCGGAGCTTTTTGCTCAATCGATAACTCATCTGTGATTGACTCATTAATACACCAGGAAGACAGAAAGTTTCATGATGAGGTCAAAACCTTTAAGAGAAAAAGAATACCAATTCGAGGTTGTCTATTCTCTGACATATACAATGGCCGCAAGTTCCGGTGCAAGCTGCTGATTGATGAATCAGTAGACAGCTCATATATTCTTGATTTAGATGCTATAAAAGGACTAAAATTAGACCTAAGCGCAATATTTAATTACAATCGAAGGGAAGCGAAAGCAGTTGATCAGGAATTTAAACTGGTATTTATGAGCTCTAGTTTGTGGCTTAGTAGGAATTTCATGGCAAGTTACATCTGAAGGAAGGCTCGAAACAAGCATTTTACGATACCCATAGCTTGCATTTCGCAATTTTACAGGACTTGAAGGGTAAGTTCACCCTGATGGTCGATGAAGATATTCTGGAACCAATTAAAACAAGTGAATACGCGTTCCCAATTATTGTAGTTCTTAAGACAAATGAAAATTTTCGTATTTGCGCAACTCTAGAAACGGTCTCCATTCTCGGTGACACGTTGAGCAATATACTTTGCCCACGATTGATGATCTCTCAGTAAAAATCAAAAAAATGAACGTTTTTTTCATAGTTGAATCTTTCTAGGTCGAACTTCCAAATACATCTCGACGAGGACGCGAAAACAATTGTTGTTATAATACACTTTTCGGGGTTTTTTGGTATTAACGACTACCGTTTTGAGTGTCTTCATCTTCCGCTATTTTCCAGAGGTACATGGAATCATTTGAATCTGATTTATCCAACTGTGCGATGTTTTTTGATGAAGTTTTGATCTCAGGAGCGTAAATCGAGGATCACATGAAGTCGCTAAAACAAGTTTCACAAGGCGGCAGGGAACTGGGCTGAAGTGCAAAATTCATAAAATGTGATTTTTAAGAAATAGAAGTTACTTGTATGGTTCACATACTCTTGTTAAAGATTTTCACCTTCAAGGCTAATGTAGAAGCCATTTCTAGACTTCCAGTTCCTAAAAACCTTCATGAACTTGAATTTTTTTATCGGGAAAGCAAATTTATCGGGATATTCATCAACTATTTTTCGACGTTACTTGCGCCTTTAAACCAATTGAGGGAAAAGGTTCTAGGATCGTTTAGGGTAAAGAACAAATGAAGCCTTTTAGGGAATAGACGAAAAAACTGATTAATTTTTCCTTATAAACAAAATTCGATCAAAATTTGCCAATAATCCTAATCAGTGACGCATCTTCAACAAGATTTGGTTCCGTTTTGTTTCATAGGATTCCCAAGGGGTCAGAATGAGACATAGCTCAAGCGTTGAAATCTCTTATCGAGCACAAAAAAATATTATTCTCAGTTTGAACGAGAAGCACTGATAATGATTTTCGGGCTGAAAAAATTTCATCAGAACTTGTAGGGCTAAAGGTTTGAGATAATAAAACCCTTGTTTCTCTTTTAAATTCATCCCAGAAGTTCTCAAAACTTGGTTATCAAAGGATACAGAGATGGAATCTTCTTTTAATGTTTCATAATTTTTAGATAAAATTTCGACCTTCTAAAAAGCCCTCCATTGCGGACGCTCTTTCCGGACGCCCATGGGCCCAGGTATAGGCTTCGAAAATAAGTATTAAAGTTGGATAAACTCAATTGATCTTCTCGATGAACCCTTAAATCTGCATCTGATTCGACATAAAACTTCTGTGGACCCGATTCTACGGGTTCTGATTAAATTCCATCAAAAAGGCTGACCTTCTGTTCATTCAAATTTTTCTTACTTCTGGCTCTTCAGAAATATTTCAAATATCACTTTCGAGGATAATATTCAATTGTTGAAAATTGAGTATCCTAGATTGCAGATACCTGAAAAATTGACAGCTGGTTTTTTAAAGATTTTTTATCAAGGACATTTGGGCATTTTCAGGGAAAATTATTTTGCACACAGATATTGTTCATGCCCTGGAATCGACAGGGACATTGAGAGTATGATTCATGTCTGCGCCGCTTTAGCTAAAAATTCTGGAATCACCAACAAATGAATTCAAAAATTGGCCAGAGGGTTCAGGGCCATTCGAAAGGGTTCACGTCGACTCCATTGGACCGTTAAAGGGGTTGCTGTGGTTTATATTAGTAGACGCCTTTATGAGGTTTCTGTTCGTGGAATGAAGGTAAATACAACCACACAACAGACGATTTCAGCATTAAAATCCATTTTTCGCATGATATAGTTTCCAGTGGAATTAAGATCTGATAATGGTCTGCAGTTTACCGCATCTGAGTTTGAAGACTTTTGCAACAAGAATGGTATTCAGCGTCTTTTCCCCCCTCCACATCACTAACAATCAAATGGGTTGGCTAAACGAATAGTACAGTTTTTTAAATATTCAGTCTCAAAATCGCTTGACGATGGTTCTATTCTGAAAGATACATTTTTTGAATTCCTGATGTCTTATCGGAGCACGCCATTCAACGTTGGCAAATCTTCATCTGAAATGATGCATAGACGGCAGTGAAGGAATCAACTTGAGGTGTCAATTTCGAGAACAAGCAACCTTGAACCTTTACCTCTAAATTAAGAAAAGACCAGAAGTCTGGGCGCTTACGTATCAAAAACACCCAATCTGGTTGAAGGAAAAGTCACGAATGCTTTGGGCTCAAAATTATACTTCGAAGAAACAAAAGCTGGAAACGTTTTTCGCTATCAGAACCAATCTAAGATGCGGGTGAAAAGTCAGAATGTGAATGAAGATTTCGTATTATAATTCGAAAAGCCAGAGATGCCTGACTTGGCTCAATCCTGGCAAAAAATTAACCAAACACTCCTCAGAAGATCAATCAGACTCGAGGAGAAGAGGCGCTTGCATCCAGGAGGTGTGGGAAACTGACATGTTACTCACTAACTAAGTGTGTATATTCATGATTCTCTCAAATTGTGCGTGTTACACATATCAGTATATAAATACGGAATTCAGTTAATGAGATTTTGACAGGCATTTTCTTCAATAATTACCACAATAACCAGTTGAATCATAAAGTTTTTATTTTAAAAGTAGTTCACTTAATTTTTGAGTTTTCTGTTTGGGTTCGGCCCAAAAAATAACAAATAATGAACAAAAGGCGCAGAGGTATGGTTTACTTTAGTCCAAAGCGAGGGTGAGAGTTCCACGTTACCCTACACCGATTGTTTACACTTGTACAAGGGTGCCTAAAGAGAGTAAACAATTGAACAGGGAAACTAGTTTGTTGAGTTTTACCGGGTTGAGTAAAATAGAAGTAAACTACCTTCCAACGAAGTCCTCCTAGGTATTACTCATTCTTTCTCAACAAAGAATGTTGTTTATTTCTTAAGTTGTTCAACGTTATTGAACCACACATTCTGCATAAGATTTTTGTTTTCCATAAAAGTCAAAATTTACCAAGGTAAGCAAAGCTTTCATTCATATATTTGATTTTCAACGGAATTACTTTTTTACCGCCTTCTTTTTTCTGATTAATTTTGCGCATTTCCTACAAATTATAGTTTTCATTATAAGTTAATAAGTGTTTTTCCATCCTAACGAAAGTTAACAAACATCATATGAATGAATACAAAGGGAAAATCGATACAGTGCAATAAGATCGGTTGATAGAGTGTAAAAGTACAGCAGATATCAAAATATTTATCTCAGAAGTGGGATACATTTCATGCAACCAATAAGTTATGAAACACGATTTCTGTTTGAAAATTAGTACGTATACCAGTTAAAAACCCTGGCATATATCATGCTCTTCGCGCGTGAAGAGACATGCCTTTAAATCCGATCAGAATATCATCTTCTAATAATCAAATTACACTTTTAGCGTTGTACCGAGACTTGGAGACTCTTATGTA
Organism: Neodontobutis hainanensis; assembly: GCA_024349245.1. Lineage (NCBI taxonomy): Eukaryota > Metazoa > Chordata > Actinopteri > Gobiiformes > Odontobutidae > Neodontobutis > Neodontobutis hainanensis. The sequence continues at coordinate 74,978 of JALDNG010000422.1, read as the reverse complement.
TGGGTTAAGAAACTTCGTCTCATAGTTTAAGAATTTTGTTATAAAAGACGTAAAATAACCTAATCACAATTTTTCCTGTTAACTTCGAGTAGAAAAAAAAATTCTTCAGAATTTTTTTTGTCAATAGGTTAATTTTTCTGTCCATAATCAACGCGCGCATCAATTATAAACAATGAAGTATACTAATTACTTTTGTCATAAAGTTTTACCAAAAAAGTGATTTACTCGTGTTTATATCGAGTAATAATTCAAAAATACCCTAAATGGAAATATACGTGAAAATTTGTAACCTAAAATAAAATAAAAATTTTAATTTAAAACACCGAAAAATAAGAGGGAAACAGCACGAATATTCAATTGTTCTCAATCCTGTCCTCATTTGCATCACTCTGAGTAGAGAAAAATTTTATCTAAATCATAACTCTCATAATTAGTTTATACAATATAATAATACTGTAATTTACGACAACAATCCTCGATGTTTGAGTCAATAAATACTCTTCAGCATTAACTAATTCATAAAAATATGTCAATTAGAATGTATTATAAAAGCTGAGGAATGCCGTATCTCGGTATTATGAAACTATTCTTGAAACGATACTGCGCATTGAAACACATTATTTTGTTACCATAACGATATCTACAAAAATCAAATTAGTAAAAAAATCTTTCTTATTTCCAATAGATAAGGCAAGATTCGATTACGTGGCTATTTTCTGAGTTATGATAATAGTATTGGTGTAATATTATACTTAAAAGCCTGAGATAAATTTCATGACATTAAGGAAAAAAATATCCGTAAAAATCTAAATTTGTAAGGTCAAAGTTCCAAAAAATGATTAAAAAATTATAAAACGCGGTTCTTTCATCTACGTTTTTTCAAATAGGCTCCACACATTAAGTCTCATACGTAGAATTTACACGAATACGCAAGTTGAACATTTCACTCAGGTTGCATTTGATAGATTTGAAACTACGAAAACGAAACAACCCAGGGACAAATTTTTCATTTTCATAATCAGCACTTATCCCCAAAACTGGTCGGGTTACATGCGATAGAATTATTAAAGCAAGAATAAGAAATTAAAAATAGTACATCCTTTGAACCTAATCAGAGAACAAAAAAATGTAAATATTCTGAGGTTAAAAATATTTTGTAAACTAAATAATTGTTGGTGGGACAAAGTTAACGATTCGAAGACATCCTGAAAAAACTAGAGGGAAAAACGTTAATTAAAAATTCCACGAATAGAAATATTAGGGAGTGAAATGGTTTACATCAAAATACATTAGAGCTTACAAAAAGTCGGTAGCTGAAATACGAAATTCTTTAAAACATTGAATTAAGAAAATATTTGTCCGAATGAAAACGTCACCCGATATACTCTCAAAAGAAAACCAATCTTAATTTCGACAAATGTGTGGTTTGAAACGAATAGGAATCAGTTAAAATTTTAAGAACAGATAGATCTATATAAAATTATTAAATTTAAAATTTTATTCTTGAGACTGACGAATTGGATCTTGTTTCCTAGAAAAATGATCACGAGCTCTCGGGTAACCAGAAGATAAACCGTAGTTACCGTGTCTTAGTGGAACACTTTCAACAGGTGGTCTAGATATAAGAAAATTAATAACTGAGATTTTGGTTGATTAAATTCAACTCGTGGTTCGGTAATTAAAGCTTTATGCTTTTGCTCACTCACTGTGATTTTATCTGGAAGAACAGACGAACAGATTGAAGAATCAGATTTAGAAGATGATTTGTTGATTTTAACTTTAATTCCAAGAACTCCTTGTTTCAGCAGGACAGAACTAGTTGCAAAATCAACATGTTCTTTCACTGCATCTCCAGTATGAATCATCACACCGTCAACGAACTTCATGCTTTTGGCTCGTTGTCCACGAATTTTCCCACTTACGACAACCTCACATCCGCCGGCGCCGTTCCCCATAATAGACCTCACGATCCCGTAGCATGCCTTTCGAACAGGAATTCCCCGAGCAAGTTTTATTTTCAAATTTTCACATTGAGCAGGGGCACTAAGGGACCTTGCTTTAACAGGGTCGACAAAAATCCTTATCTTATCCGGTTCATAGTTGAATTTTCTCGTAACTAGGGCTTGAAGCTCTCTCAATTTACGTCCCTTGTCCCCAACGACAGTAATGGTACGAGTGACCATTAAAACCAAATCTGTACTGGTACCTCTTGGTCGTATCTCTAGACCGACATATCCATCATTAGCAAGTTGTTCTTTAAAAAAGGAGTGTAGTTCAGAAAACAGTAAACCATTTTTTACAAACTTAAAGTTCAGAGCAAAAAAGTACCAAACGTTTCTTTGACAGTTGAACCACCATTTTGATTTTACGCTTCCGAAAATGCGCAATCTCACGTCAAAATCGACGTATCTAAACATTTTCCACTTAAAAATTGCTAAATTCCCCACGATACGTAAAATTACATCGAAAAATCATGCATAACTTCATAACATAAAATTTATTCTTCGAATGTGGAAAGCATGGAAAATTCAGACAATTTAAAAAATTACAGTATGGTGAATAAATTATTGATTTGACATCTATTAGAATTAAAATATTGATAAATACTGAGATAGTAGATTTAATAGCAAAAATATTTTTTGTATATTAAGAATCTAATCTTAATAATATGTAATTATGAACGTAAGAATAGAATTTTTTATTTTTATGTTTTTAACAGAATCCATTTTACAATCAAAAACTCCACCACCAAAGGTAAAACTAGTTTCCAATTTTTTAGCAAACAAGTTGCGTTAATTTCAAATAAAATTTTTATTAAATAACCAAAACTTTGTTCGTTATGATCAATTAAAGTTATGATTGCATATTCCTTCATACACAATTACGCATGATCATTTAGGTTTAATAATTCACCCCTTCCTGCTTTCTTTCATGCTTGACCCTCCCGAATCGTGACCCAAATTACTGGTCTTAATCTCGGCGGGAAGCACGTGGAGAATAATTTTGTTGACTTTCTCTTTCCTTACGTTGAGTGAAAAGGAGTCAAACTTAACTTTTCCCGAATTCCAATTGTGGATACCTTTGCAACGTCATCCAATGAAGCATAAATATGAAACTCTTCTTCTTAAAGATAAATGACAAGGTTGTGTTAGTTATCGCTCATTTTATTTTTGTTTCATAATCGATTCAATTCCGATAAGAAGATTTTTAACCTGCTTAAAAGTTGCATTTTTTGTTTACTTCATCATTGAATTAAAAATAAACAGGTTTAGAACCTTTTCAATGATAAACAAACGCTCTAGTTTATAAATGGATTCACAGATATTTTTGGCTTACTTTAACTGTAAAATTACGAAACTGTCATGATCAGTTGATATGGTGACAAAAAAGATCAGTTCTGTGTAAACAAATTTTTTCAACAAAGTTAAATGATATGAAAAATTTTAAATGTTTAAATGTGTGAATATTCATTAATTTCGTTGTGTCGTTGTGAGTCGGATGTACTCGTAACAAGTATTTTTCGCACATACCTAATTTTTGTAAAAAGGGTTGACATGATTTGATAATTGGACAAAAAATGAGGAAAACTAATTGAGAAAATTATATAAATGATCATTTATTTCAAATCAGTGTATTTAAATCTCTAATAGATGGTTATTTAGAAGGTAGAACTTCAATTTCTGCATGCAAGATTGTTTGAAATAGTTTTTATCTACACAATGTCGATAAAAATATAAATTATCATTTTATGAACCTATTATATAAACAAATATGATTAATTTTGAGATAAACGTTTATTTAGTCTTAAATAGTTAATTTAAATTTTAGAATGAGTGTTTCATGTATTACATAATGGATGAAATTTTAAACCTAAATGATAAAGTTCATTTTTTACTGATGTTGAAATTTTGTTTGAAAAAGTTTCAAAACTTCCGCGACTCGAAATAATACCTCAGAAGAGCCATACATTAACATCAAAAAATGAAACATAAAGTAAAATATAAAAATGTATGAGACATTGATGAGAATATTTCGTGAAATTTTTGTGTCGAGAAGACAATTTATTTTATAAAAGTGAATTTTTATCGAATGAAATGTCCATTTAATAGTTGTCAACAAACCGCGCAAGTGCAAATTAAAATAAAGAACGTTGTTTTCGTATTAAGAAGTTCTTCCCGACATTGAGGTACAATTTTAAATGTATTAAAATTCATAACTGGAATATAGACAATTTTTCGAAGTTATTTGAATGATATCATTTAATCATAAAGTTTACAGTGTTCCACCACTGTTATAATTACGATAAACTAGACTCAAAACCGATAACTAACAACGAATTTATTTCCAACCTAAATTGACGAAAAGAATTTTGATATAAACTGAAATTTTTCACCTATAACAAGTTTTATCCATTGATAAAATATGAAGGAATATTCATTCAAATGAATGAAAATTCGAAGATTTTCCCTCATAATGAAAACTTATAAAAAAACTCGTACTCGACTAATTACTATGCTTTAATTTTGTCCTATTTTGAAAAAGACGCTAAGCAAAGGGAATGAATTTTTTAATAAGTAGAATTATTGCGTGCTCAATAAGTTAATTTTTTTAATTAATGGTCCCAATAATGTTAAATAAAAACGAAATTTAGCAGTGCAAACATAAGCAGCTAATGGCCCGGAAATAGGGAATTAAAAAATAAAAAGGTAACAAAACAAATTAAGGAATTATATATGTGAGAGTTTCAAAACCTAAAAATATCATGACATCGAGGGTAGCCCGCATCGACTTGTGTGTAATAAAGAGCGCGATTAAAAATAAACTGATTTTACGCAAAGAACAACTCACCAGAACGGGCTTCCAGGGTAGACAATTAAAAAGAAGTATATTATAAAGGATAATATTCATGAAAAATAAAGAAACGCATAGTTTTACTTTAATCTCAATTTTATTAAATTTTATTTTAAATGTAGAGAGAACAGATAATTTGGTTGAGTTGTTAGTATTTGTATATCTTGGTATGTTTAGCGCATGTGTTAAAATATCTGTTTCGAAATTTATTAAGTAACGCTTTACCAAAAACCCATCCATTAAAGAATGCGTGTCAATAAATTTTAAAATGATCTTTAATGTAAAATTTTGAATATGAAATCCTCCCTCGTATGTTTGCGTTTTCGGAATTCTTAACCATATACAATTATATTTTAAACATGCGAAGATTCAGAAACATCACTAAAAATAAATTTATTCAAAAGGGGACATTTTTATTTTCTTAAAACGCTAAATTTACTATCAAATATTTTTTAAATGCAGGATCAATTACTCTGATAAATACTGAAGAAATTATCACAAACAGAGAACAAATAAACATTAAACTGCACCCATTAATCAAATACTTTAGATTTAAAATGAAACAGGATGAGTGGATAATTAAAATTCTTTTTGAAAGGGATCATAAATTTTACTCCTTAATTAGTATATACACTAAGGAGAATGATTTAGAAAATTTACGTGCATTTAAAATGTATAATTAAAACTTCATAAAATTCATCGTTTCAGATATTTACGACTCTTTGCGAGTCTATCAAATATTATTTCACTTTTTATACATATACTCATTCATACAGCTGAGTATAAATAAGAAAATATGTGTGATTATATAAGCATCAAAAACTACCTTTTTAATTTATCCAACTCATGAAATATTTATACAAACAAAATGTTCAATATAATACACTTATCACGCTTAGGATATGAATTTTATAACCTTTTATTTGAGAGTCATATGGAAAATAACGCAAAACGAAAGGCAAAGTTAGACCTTAAAAGTGAATAAAAACAAGTTGCACGTGCGCAAAAAACGATGTTTATAATTTTAAGCCAAATAAACATCATCAACTTCCTTAATATTTACGAGAAACCATTTTTTAAAATCAAAAAATCACACATAATTAAAATTCTGACGTTGAATCAGATTATAAATAAACTAAGTCATAAAATCTCAATTTTTAAGCAGTATCAAAGCTAATTTAACCTTCTTAGAAAATAACTTTTTTATCTAACTTATCTATATGAAACCCTCTAGAAATATGATTATCGACTTTAAAAATGAATCAAAACCGTAATGGACGTTTTATTCTTTGATCAAAGAAATATGTATTATCGTTGTACGATATAGCTTATATGGATCTTTGCTTCAATTTACTTCGTCTTGCATATAATTAAGTCATCAAGAACATTTTCCTCTTATGAATAAAATAAAGAAACAAATTCATTTAACACTCTCATTCAATACAATGTCCAGAATATCCTAATAACCAATGTTATTTTAAAAGAATTCTCAACAATTATCTATTTGTAGTTGATTGAGTCCTAACTACGATAATATGTAAATGGTTAACTTCACTAGAATATCTTATTTTTCCATATTATTGACGATTAGTTTCATAAATACAAAAATTTATTCTGAAATAAGTTTGAACCCACACTCAGAATTTATTAATTTCAGCTTATCTTGCACAATAAAAACGTTTGGTATGTTTTGATATAAACGATTCATAAAGCCAAATTTACACACGTGTGATAAGCTTGACACATTATGGTTCAAAAAGGAAATTTAGTATGAACTGAGAGATTTTTTTCTGTTTCTTACTGGATTTATCTATCTTTCTAAGGAAGAGTTTGGCGCATTTATACTTGGAACTGAAGTTGAAACATGGCCGCCAAAATTTACATGGCTGTTAACTTGCCAATTTTAATGAAGTAATTTTTCAAAAATATTTTGAATAAAAAAATCAAGCTTGTGATTTTAGCGCATATTAAATTTATATATATCAACAGAAGCAAAAACAAAAACACTGATTTTTGACTTTAAGTTAATAAATCAACATAAATTGTGGCTATGCGCACAAGGCGTTGATTAGAATAGTTGATATTTCATTGAATAAAATTTGAAATCTTTTCTTACAGAATATTCCCATGTCGTAATCGTCAAAATTCTGGTTAGAATCAACAATTCTACAAAGATAAATTTCGAACTTCTAGAATTTGATGTGAAATGGGTTACAAATGAGTATTCACAATTTTATATCGTGAAACCATTTCAGTTTTAGAATTTCGCATTTCGTATATACATGAAAAAAACAAGAAAACATGTAAACAATACAAAGTCATATTCCAATAATAAGTAGGAATATGTTAGTTTTTTTCAAAAATTAATGCTTCTAAACAGCAGTAAATGGCAGTAAAATTAGCTGGATTATTGATGAATAAAAATGGTAAAAAATCGTCTAAACAGAGCTAAATTTGAAACCGATATCAAATATTTATCATAAATAAATTAAAAAAAACGTTTTAACATCAATCTAAATCATATATAACAGTGAAACATGTGGAAAAGATAAAACTCTGGCGTAAGAAATATGGAAAATATCTCTTATTGAGCGTTTTATATTTTTTCGTATTTGAAAATTAAAATCCAAATGTGAAGCCATTAAAAATATCCAACAAATGAGTAGTCAGATAAAAATACCCAATTTACTGAGGGTAACTCACACAGTTTATAATTACTTGTTACGTATAACGAAGCATAAAGTAGACAAAAAATCTTCTGAAAACGTAGTTCAATGAATATAAGATGTTAAAATTGGTCAAAATATAACACGCGCAAACTCGCTTGAGATCGGGTTTTTATTACCATCGCATAAATTTATTATTATTTGTAATAAATGAATTTTTTATTCTTTTTAAGTTGTAATTTCTTAAATTACTACATTTTACACTTTTTCTAGCTTTAAAATTTCATCTATTAAATGGTGGAGAATTTGCATAACATGATTGAAGAAGTGAATTCTTAAAGGAATATTTTTTGTTGTATGGCATTTATTAGAAATTAGTCAGAAAATTTTAATTTGAACTCGTTTTTCTGTAAAAGTTCACGTTTCTCTGATTCATGGGAGAATAATTATAGGAAAAATACAATTTTCACACTTTAAAATTCGTTGGTGTTTAAATGGAGAATAGCGTAAGAATTTTACAATTATTTTATCTGAAATAAGCTGGGTTGTAAATGTCCGACAAGACTTGTTTTTGTTTCAAAAAAAATATTTTATGATTTATCAAATTAAATTTTTCATTTAAATATTAAATTTAATCGAATTTTTACATTAAAAAAATATAAAAAAATTTTGTTTTTATATGACAACAAAATAAGCAGTATTTTCTGAAAAAAACAGGCAGCCTTATTTTTTTAATAAAAAATCGATTTCGATTTTATGAATGACAAGATTTATCAGATTTCATATTTTTTAAGGTCTCATGAAATAATTACTTGAAGAGCAAAAAAATACTCCCATTATAAGAAATAAACTGTCGAATTTGAAATTAAACTCTTGAAAATGACGTTAGATCAAAGAATTTACAAATTTCACCATTTATTTTATACTTTTGTTATAAAAACACTGTAGTTTGAAACATTAGGGAGGGTTGTTTACTACCTCTTATATTTAAGCAGTTGCTTTTCGAGTTTGTTTGAAAACATGAATAGCACCATAAAATCATTATTTTTGGTTATTTTGGCAATTTGGATAAATTTGAAAGTTCAAGAAGCCGCAGACTGTTATAAAATATTAACAGATGACGAAAACACCAAAAATGAAGAGTTTGTGTCACTGATGTTTGAAGACACCATCCATCCTAGGCCTAAATTGATAACTGTAAGTGTTTTGGAAAGCATGAATATTGATGGAAATCCCATTAAACCGAAACTGACAAATTTTTATCTCCAACTCACGAACACAGATTGCTTTAGTCCTTTGAAATTATCTGTACTTGACAATGCGTTTGCTGAAACGGTACTAATTTAATATATATATATCAAGGATTTGACCGTCTCATTGTTTTATGAACTCACCGATATTGTAGTTGATGAGTTCGAAGTAAGCATTGCATGCTCTGCGAACCATCCTCAAGATATGATCATTGCAGGATTTTATTCAACCCTATCTGTCGATGTATCACTAAACTATGAGAATGAGGAGGTTTTAGTTATCTATTATTCAGGTTTGGAAGAATAGATACCATAATCGGAAAGTAACGTTAAAACCCAGGATATACGTCCCGCAAGCCTTGAAAGGGCCTACTTTAAAGCATTTGCTCAATATTTTAGTATGATGTTGTATTTTTTCAAGGCACAAGGTCGTTATCACTCGACTGAGCTTTTTCTAACTGATCAAAGTCTTGGAAACATGCTCGAGCATGTCACTTCGGTCAAAATGCAAGCATTGATTGAAGATGAAACGGTTCAAGTGGAAAAGGAGTTTATTTCCCATGTTTTAACGTCTGAGTTTGAGGAAGTCTCCACAAAGGGCCTCGTTTTCGAACTTTCCGGCAAGGTAAATCTTTCTTAACGCATAAGGTTAAATCTATTCAATTATTGTTACAAGATACGTTTGAAAAGGTTTTGTTCGATATCTTGATGACATATGATAAAGGCACTCAAAAGTTCATCCAAAAAAGTGGCAACATTCGTCTTGATAAAGTTTCGAGGTCTGATTCCAGAAGTAATAAATCACCAGATTTTTAGAAATTTCAAATATTGAAGATCAAAACATCGCCATAAACCCCATCGCTACACCCATCTATGAGTGTAATGACGTAACTAGTTTTAACGACACAGGGTGGACATGCATATGTGCAGGATTTTGGTTCATTTTCAATCGTTGAAAAATCAAAGGTTAAAAGCCTACTTCAAAAAGAACTCAACATAGTTATATATGAGGGAATGAGTCGAGGTGCAGCCTCCAAATGCGTTGAAAGAGGAATAAAAACAGGCACAAACTGATTCAAAAGTCAATAAAATTAACGCTAACTTTAAAAATATTCTCGGCTTTTCAATGTATCTTAAAATTTTCGCTTCGATTTGAAAATACAAATTCTTCTGTTTTCCTGTTTCGAGTCACAAAAAACATTAATTTTGACTTCTTTTGCATTTTTAAATGTTTACGTAACAAATCACTTTAAAACTTCAAAAATAAGATAAAAATCAACTTCGGTTTTTTGATATTAAAATTAATTGATAATAATTCTTTCTCTTAATTTTAGGAAAAGTAAAAATTTTCAAATCATTCATCAGAAAGGATACTTAGAAAGCTGTATAATGTTTAATAGAGTTCGCTTATCCTTATTTTTAACCAGATTTAAAATTTTATTTGGTTAAATGTTAATGGATTTTTTTAATAACTACGGTTAGAAATATTTAACCATTATCCATTTTCCCAATGTTATTCGCAAATATTGAATTTTCATAATTTTGAATTTATTGATTTATATTTATTTCCACACATTGTTGAATTTAAAAAATTGAGTTTTTTCAGTTTACGATAAAATTCTCATTTTTACTAAATAGTAAAAATGGCATTATAAGGTAGTTTTATTGAAGATACAAAGTATTTCCATTCTGTACTCTTTTAATTTAAACGAGTGGTACGTGTTTAAAATTTTTAATTTTCTATCTCGAAAATGTTCGTAAAACAAATAAAAATCAAATCTATAGAAGGCATAAAAAATTATTTCATAAATTTTTGTTCTACGCCCTGATAGATGTGTTTTAGATTATATGACCAGTTTTAAAATTATTCAAGATTTGGCTATTTGCAACATTCCATATATAATCTTATCTCTTCTTAATACAACAAAAAACACAATCATATTCATTTGTATTTCTAGTTTTACATTCTTGTTGATTTTACGAAAGTTAACGAGTTATACCTTGAAACAATCGAAGAATTGCGACATCAACCGAAGGAGTTCTGTACACGCCATATGGATGTACACCTTGGCGATAAACATTATAATTTGTAAAAATTATCACATTTATATAAAGAAGGTTTACACGGTGAAATTCTGAATTTTAACATCCCTTCAAAGTCAACAAATGCTCTGGAGTCAAAAACATAATAAAAAATCTCATAAAACATAGGCAGGGTGGATTTTTTATTGATGTAGTTTCGTCTGTTATGCTTGTTATTTGGGACTATTTGGTTGTTAACAATAAATGTATTGATTTAAGGATCGTCGCTTATAAATTATTGAAGTCGAGGTCAGCCTCATTCAAAAAACATCCTTAAGTAAATTATTCTGTTAATCCAAGTGCTTATAGCTCATACATAAGCTATGATTACTCTACCATATTTTCTGCAAACTGATTAAAGTCCAGTTAGATTAAAAGTGCTTTTTGTAAAGCTTTTAAGAAATATTCCAACGATATAATCCAACTAAATTAAATGAATAGTAGCAGTCCTTTTTGGAGTGATACGATCTTATGAAGGTACCGAGAAAGAGCGATGTTTTAAAATTTATGCCATCTAATATTACCTAATTTAAACTTTATGAAGAGCTGATGTTCGTGGGAGATAAATATACCTTTTATTGTACCATACATTTTTCAGATTTCTTGGTAGATCAAGATCAGTCAAACCTGAGCCGATATTTCTCAATCGAATTAAATTTATATGAGCTCTTCAGAAGAACTTGGAACAAGGGATTTTTATTTTCAAAATACTCCCTCTTTTAGGTTGTTCCAATACGAGGAAGTGTGATAGGTTAGCATCCATAAAACTCTCTAGCTGTCCTCTGGCCGTTAGGAAGACCATACATCCGAGATATTGACTTATTAGAATGCATAAATCAAACACTATGTGAGAAAGACCGGTTTAGATCGACCTATATTTCGTAGAATAAACTTTAGACAACACAAACGTGATTCCGTTCATCTGGCTTTTTGTGTAGACCATACTAAGGATTAGTATGATTTATATCATCAGAAATATAAATTTAAAAATCAGAAATAAATTCTAAGGTGTGGCAATTATAGCTTCATTTAGGTTTTCTGGCAAAATTTTTATATTCATTGGAATTAAGTATCAGAAATATGAACACTTGTGGATTATCTCAAATGATATTAACCGATAATTGTGGGAAAACGATCGATATCCAAGTGTTTAAATAAGCATTATTGAGTTTTGTCACATTAAGACAGTTATTTTAATATTCTATTTGTATTTATTAATGTATGTAGATAATTAAGGTGTGAGAGCTTATCGGTTCTATTTGGATTAGAAATATTGATATACTCCTCATCTGGAATAACGATAATTCGAGATGGTATATAAACACTCTTAACTAAATATTAAGAATGCTACTGTTCTTTTTTCGATGAAATGATCCAGAAACTTTATGCTACAAATATCACAATTAGAACTGGTCGAGATCGTAGATAGACGATATTAGAAGTTGTTTCATCTTTATCCCAAAGTTTATCGTGAACTCACCTGCTTAAGTATGATAGTTATTAAAAACATATCAGTTTATTCCCTACTTCGATTTTGAAAATCTAAGAAATTTGTTCAATAGACAATGCGCTTTTCAATTAATATACATAATTATTACAGATTTTAATTTGTCTTTTCATAATACTCAAAAAGTGCGAGACAGAATTTGATAATAATTCGCTGTCGTTGTCTACAAATTGTTTCTTGGGAGATAAAAAAGTTTCGAAACATGCAGAACGCCGGAAAAGTACTTCTCAAGTAAAAATAATAATAATAATAATTAATAAAGTTTTCAGCTTCCACCTGTCAAATTCTATCGTGTTGGAATTCGCAGCACCAGTAACTTCTCTGTTTCGAATCCTGGTATAATTTCACGAATCTTTCTGCATTGGTCAGAAAAAATTCAGATCTGATAACGTAAATGAATGCACAGATGTTTAGTGGCATTCATGAAAAAGTCTCCGGGCGCCTGTTATAAATTTCCAACGCGCTATTTGTTTTTCTTGAAAATTTAAATGTATTTTGATTGAGAGATTCCAAAAATTAGGATTACAACCCGACGTCCGTGTTCTTTCCAAGTTGGACCAAAAAACATGAAAGGATTCATCGACAGTTAGTTTAGGTTTTATGAACAATATAGCTTGTGGTTTTTCTGAAATCGACACAACTGTTAGAAGCTCCATATTTGATAAAATTATCATACAGTTTTCCTCGTTCTTGATATTTCAGAATTTTACTATATATGGCTTGATTTAGATGAAAGTAGCAACTTTACAAATGACTTTCGGGAAATTCGTGCCTGATTGCCCACATAACTCCTAATGGGAACTTTCAGGTAATGATATTTGGCATCCAAGAACACTTTAAAAATGTAACTATTTCACGTAAACCGTTGAAATAAAGGTATTCATATTTACCACTCATTAAGCAATATGCATACTTGATCTATAATTCTGAATTTATGTCGAAGGCCATTACGATGATACATTGAACAAAAGGCGATGGGATGGATAAATGGTAAAATCAATGAAAATCCGATCGTTGTAACGCAGTAAAGAGAGATATTCGTTTGTAGACCATATCATAAATTCATGATAGTCACCGTTGATTTCACCGTACCAGTATCGTCAAAAAAAGTTGTCCTTTGGATAAATTTCTTAGAGGTGGACGAATAGCAGATATAATGTAATTATTTGATAGTGATTCTTTTCCATCAAACTAAGCAAATACTCATTTTTTCGAAGGAACATAAAACAAAAAATGTAAAAATGCTATTCTTAACTTTGAAAGCAACTCGTTGTATACTTGAAGTAGATAATATTGTAACTCTACCGATTTTGAATGATATATTGGTTAATAAATTGATCTGATGTTATTTCCAAAACAAAAATTTTGTTTGATTCCGTTTGTATTATCCGACATATGTGATCCCTTAATAGTGTATGTTCTAGAACGCATGGTTAACTTCACTGGACAGTTCTCGCTGTTATATTTAAAGTACTTGTTATATATCTTAACTACATGTTTTATTCTTACTGTTTTGGTTTCCGTGAAACTCAAATTTAGTTTTTGGTTCTTTAATCATATCAAAATATGAAAAATCGGCATTTTTCGGCGGTTTATTATATAGAGTCATCGTTTGGCACGTGTTGTTTTGTCAGAAAGTTATGAGCTTTAATTCATAAAGTTTTATGATCAGCCGGTTTATTGCCAACGCAGAAATTTATACAATCTTAAATAAGTATAGTTTCTTAAATTTCATTACATTTTGTCAAGTTCAAGCTTTTTCACAAAAGCACAAGAATAGTCATTTCAAAATAAAATTTCATCATAATTGTACATTTCTATTTATAAAAAAAGAAAAATCAGAACTAAGATTTCCAAACCTTCGGTTGATGTATGTAAAAATTCTTAAATACTCTTGTTGACCAGGATATTCTGGTTAGAATATCACATTTAATTTATCAACCATAAATCGTTAAAATATTTTTTTATCTCAAAATGCACAACGAGCAGAGATTTTATTGTTAATTCTCGTATCCCATGAACACTACGTTTGACTTCTAAGAGGTCATTTTTATGGGCTTGAATAAAAATTAAGTGAATACCCAAAAATGGCCATATTTTATTTCAATATTGCTGGCTCAATGAAAATATGAACCATTTTACATCCAAAATTTTGTTAACCGCCAATCTTTTGGCTGCGTCGCATTTAAAATTTCAAAGTAAAAGAAATGAATCTTTTTTTAATTTACAATTATTAAGACTCAGTTTTATTTGCTCTTTGGTTAACCTTCCGTCGAATAAAAAATTGAAAAAAAATTTTCTGAACCAGAATTTGGATAAATTCTCTCGAAAATCCATTTTAAGCACACGCCCATCATATTTTCCGATAGTTATTTCATGTTAAGATACCAGTATTTACAGATGTATATGAAGTTAAAAAATTAAATGTAGAGTGAAACAAACTCAAAGAAATAAATGTGTTATCATTTAACAAATGGTTAAAATGTTTATTTGATTTTTGGAAATGATGAAAATTAAACAGAGTATTGTCATCAAATAAAGATGGCCTAGTCAGTCATAGATTAAAACTCATACGGTTCCTCCGACGATCTTCCTTTGAACATCAATCTTTAAATCAAGCTATTAACATCAATATAGGTGAATGAAACAGACAATACCAATCAAATAGTTGTATGCTTTTCATGAGTTCGATGAATACTTTACCATAAGACGAAGTCGAAAAATGTTAATTCTCTTACACCATACGAGTTAGGAATTGACAATTTTATTCTTCTGCATCTCGAAATGTTTTATTTTAGATAAATCACACAAGTGTATCACTCTTCAAGAGAGGGAGAAAAAAAATATAAAATTAACACTGATTGATAAATCTGCATAAATTCACAATGTATAATTGTAAAACTTACAGAATTTCCTTCATCTAAGTTTGACACCAATGATTAAACAAAAACCGAAAAAGTACTTGATATAAACTTAAAATGTGATCATGACTATTTAAGATTTCCGTTTAAATTTGGAGAAAATCGAGTGAAATCGTATGAGGAATGAAATATGGCTGATACATATCTTGAAAACTAAACCAGAGTAAAAAACAAAAAATATAAAAATGCGAAAATATTTTGAAATCATCGAATTACATTAAATAGGGTGAAACTGTTTTTGATGCTAAATGAATGCAAGAATAATGAGTTAAAATTTCATTTTCAAATAACGATTTGAAGTATTAGAATGGCCAAACACTAACTAAGCATAAGCAAACCACGTTAAATCAACTTAAGAATCACATATATGGATGGGAAAAATTGAAAAAACGACTAGTGATAAGAGTAGAGGAGGATAGGACAAGCAACACTACCCTTTTGAATGGACTGAGTTGTTTAAAGTTAAAGGTTAACTCTGGAAACCAAGGATGACCCATAAAATCTCTCTAAATGTAGATTAAATAAGTTCAAAAGATTTGATACATGACGGAAACCATTCTAGAAATACATATTCACGAAAAATAATCGTATAATATCAAAAAATTTTATTCGTGAGGCTGAACGGAAACTTCTTGTCTTTGGGGAAAGTAATCGCGACCTCTTGAGTAACCAGATGACAGTCCATAGTTGCCACGTCTGGGCAGAGCACTCTCAGTCGGTTCTCTAAAATTACGTGAAAATCCTCACTGAACTTTTGGTTGGGGAAACTCAACACGTGGTTCGAGAATGAGGGGTTTATGTTTCTGCGCACTAACTGTTATCTTGTCCGGAAGCACAGATGCGCTAGCTGTGTTGTCGTCTGATTTAGAAGTAGATTTGTTGATTTTAACTTTTATTCCAAGCACCCCTTGTTTAAGAAGTACAGAGCTGGTTGCAAAATCCACATGTTCTTTAACTGCTTCCCCAGCATGTATCATCACACCATCAACGAACTTCATGCTTTTAGCTCGTTGTCCTCGAATCTTCCCACTTACGACCACTTCACACCCAGCAGCGCCGTTTGACATGATAGACCTCACAACGCCGTAGCAAGCCTTTCTCACGGGGATTCCTCTAGCAAGCTTGGCCTTCAGGTTTTCACATTGAGCAGGAGCACTGAGGGAGCGCGCTTTAACCGGATCAACAAAAATACGAATCTTATCAGGCTCGTAGTTGAACTTCCGTGTTACTAAGGTTTGAAGTTCTCTAAGTTTCCTCCCTTTATCTCCAACAACCGATACTGTTCGAGTCACCATCAAAACTAAATCAGTACTTGTTCCTCTTGGACGTATCTCCAGACCCACATATCCATCATCTGCAAGCTGTTCCTTAAAGAATGCGTGTAGTTCAGAATATAGCAATCCATTTTTAACAAACTATTAGTTTTTAAATTTAAAAATACCAGGCGTTTTTTAGACATTTGCACAACCATTTTAATTTATACTGTTCTATCGCGCACACTCGTCAGTTAGAACTAGTTGAAAGATGAGCATTGAATTTTGCGGTATTTGTGGATAAATAAACATTACTAAGGTTTAAAGAATCCTCGAGCGATTGTTTAGCAATTTTATAAAACCATAAATTATATCATTTTATTAGTATAAGTATTTCAAGCAATTTTATGTTTGTTCGTTGCGCCAATTTTAATTCAAGTAGTTTCTTAATTTGTTGAAATACAAATTCATAAACTTCGATTCAAAAACTTTTAAAAATTTATGCTAAACAAGAAGTTATTTCTCAAAACCTTCGAGTGTACACCTCAAAGTTTCCCTGGTATTTTGAAAATTTTAAAATGCCTTTCATAACCTGTAATACTAAAAAAATTAACAATTCACTACTTATAAGATCTGAAAGCTGACGGGGCTGAGATCAAATGTTAGCTTGCGTTAGGTTATTCTCTAACGGTGTGAGATTTAAAAATAAACTATTTATTGAAATTTCATTGACCAATTTTAAATTAAGTGCAAAAATGATAAAAAAAATATTGTCAAAATATAAATTGATCACATGTACAATTTCAATAATTATATTTTCCAAACATGAGTGCGAAAGAACCATAAAATTTTATGTCAAAAGGTTTCCGTTTTTTCGACTAAATAATAAAATTATGGTGTTCGCGTGAGTTCGTGCAAATGCATGGATTTTATTTGTATTTTCTGATAATTTTTTATTCTAAGGAGATACATGTTGTCAATAGTGGTGTACTCATTCTCAGTAATAACTACTGTTTAACAAACTCTAGGCGCATTAAAGCTATGAAAAGTGAAAAAAAATTTTAGTTGTGTAGTCATGTATGATTTCAGTTTTTGAGATTTATTTAAAGGCGGTTAACCTTGTTTATTGACCTGCGTATTGTTATTTCGGATGTAACACCATCAAAAGTATTACTAATAAACAATAAAATGACTATTTTTAAGCTTAAAAATGACAGATATTTGAAATCTTGAAATGAAATACGGAGTATGTAACACGCTTTACAGATTATTTACTAAAATATGCGTTTGATTTTCTTGGCGCATTTAATGAGAGATAGTATTGTATACATACTTTGATAGGAAATTTTCTTAATACAGAACCTGCTGAAAAGGGATAGCAGTTTATGACTGAGTTTATTCAAAAATAAATTAAAAATTGGCCAACTATGATAATTATATGTCAAAAAATTTTCGCTAAATTATAAACCATGTAAAATGGTAAGTGGGCATTGAGGGATTTTATTTAAGAGATTTGTTTCCCTTATGGATCCTAGTTAATCACAGCTCAGATGCATAACTTTTTATTTGTGCACACTAATTTTGAATATCAAAGATCGCAACTGTTTTTTTCTTTAGATAATGGCGAAATATCTTCATTAAAGTGGCAAAAATAATTCAAGCAACTAAAAACAATACTTAACACATAAATTTTCACTGAGGATTTATTATTTGTATCACTGATAAAGTAGGATAAAGGGGATAATTTTAGGTAAAGTAGCTTATAATTCGTATAACTTCACAAGATAAATTTTAGGAACTTTGCACAATTTTTATACTCGTGATTCTAGATATTTTTATATTTCACTAATCCGAACATGTTTGAATATTTGCGATCCTCATAATATCTACTACCTTATTTCTTTATTATAACAGAAATTTTTTGGATATTAAATCCTACATTATGTTACTCTTTAGTTTTAATTTATCTTAATTAAAACGAAGATTTTACAGAAAGTCCATTTTTGATACGAATACGCACGTGCAAATTAATTTAAATCTTTCTCAGTCAGTTTATTTACGATTCATTATATTTCATCACAGTCTCAGAAGAATTCGTTTGATTTTCGTTCTAAATTGTATTTTAAATTGTAAAGCTGATAAATTAACATAGCAATGCTGCGTCGCGTTTTGAATTGAAATATACATTTTTAGTATTTTCTGCAGTTTACTTTACAATGTTGAAAATATATTATAAAAACAATTGTCATAATTTTTATAAAATAATATTTTAAACGTATTTGATATGCGTGCAGGTTAGTATACTGTAAAGCATTATTCTCACATTGAGTAGTGATTAAAACTGGCAGAAAAATAAAACGTTATTTTATAGTTTAATCTTTTTGAAAGGTAAAATTCCAAAAGGAAGTTGGAAAAAAGTTGAAAAAAGCCTTTTGGGCCGATTCACGAAGAATCAGTTTTTGATTTTTAAGAATTTAAAATATTGAATTTCTTTAAAATGTATAAAACTGTGAATTCTTAAAATAAAATGGGCCTTTTAATAAAGGAAATAACGTGAAGTTAATTGCCATAATTTTCCCGTCAGTAAGTACGAATCTATCTTTCTGCAATATTCGAATTTTCTTAGACCTCTCAAGAAGAAAAGTGTTGAAATAAGGATATTTTAAGCTAATCGTAAGGGCAAACATTATAACCTTGGGTATTTTTATTTTTGACTTCATTCTTCACAAAAATATCAGATTAAGAGGATGTGTGAAAATTTGAAAAATAAAAGTTTTAATCATGCGTATGTTATGATTAACGCGCTTTCAAAAGTTATCTATTTTTCTATGGGACTCATAATATTCTTTAATTCACTTATTCGAAATCTCGTATAACTTTAAAAAGTTATTCAAAAAAAAGTTAAATAATTTCTAAATTTTTTTTCAATTTTTATACTTTTAATGGTTAGAGTGATGAGTATTGGTATTTATAAGTGATCCTATGGTTAAGTCATAAAAACAAGAAATTGAAACAAGCGTGAATTAGAACATAAAATTAAAGCAAATTAACTTAAAATTCATTGTTGAACAAAGTGGAAACGAAGTAACAATCGACACAAAACGCGAATAAGTTGATTCGCGGAAATCCACCAAAGTTATGCAGGATAGCATATTTTGAGTTTAAAAATGATTGTCTATAACGGAGCAATGATGAAAGATAAGTGACAATTGAGAGAAATTTAAACATATATTTTAGCTTATACTTTGAAAATTAGGATCTTTGTCTTGAGACGTTCCAGAAAGCTGTGCTTTGAACCTTTCTCTTTTATTTTTCATTCTTCGGTTTTGGAACCATATTTTGACTTGTTTCTCTGATAGCTGCAAAAGACTCGCCAACTCTGTTCTTCGTTGCCGGTGAATGAATGGGTTGGCTACAAACTCATTTTCAAGCGTCTCGAGCTGAACTTTGGTGTAGGTTAACCTGAAGCGCTTCGGGGATTGGGTGCGCGTTCTTCCTGAAGGGAAACACTTTGACTCCCTGTTCATAGTTTGTGTGATCTGGCGAAAATCCGATGAAGTGAGTCGTTGTTTGTCGGTCTGAGAGGGCAGTTGTGTTTGATTTTGAGAAAATGCTTGTGGAGGGGAAGAGTAGATGTTAAAATCAGTGATTTGCGGATTATACGATTGATTTGTTTGAAAATATTGCAACTGTTTGTAAACCTCGGGAGAACGGAGTTCAGAAGAACTTTGGGTGTAATGTTGGGGAAAAGTGATGTAGGGGTTAAACAGATTCGAGTAACCAGAATACATATCGGAACATGTTTGAGATTGGTTGGAAAGATTCTGTTGAAAAGTTGAGTTGCGAGAAACTAGTCTAGCAGGTGGTGGATAACACTGAGAAAGGGTTCTGTGAAGACCAGATTGGTCGTATTGAACTGTGTTATAAGGAGGGAAGCATTTTCGTTGATAATTCAAATCATTATATTCCTGACACTCAGCACCGCTGCTGTTGAGATTCTCCAATCTGGTTAAATCGACATTTTCGTTTGCGGAATTGACAAGCATATAGCCCGACACGCTTTGGTTTCTGGTAGATGGGGTCATTGCTTGATTTTTCATCATTGAACTTTCTTGAGTCTAAAAATGATATAAGTTCAGATTTTAAATAGTCCATTTTACGAAATGGTTAAAATAAAACCACTGTCGGATTTACATGGATAAAATGCTCAACAATAAATCATAAAAAGGTGGTTTATTTATATATGTACATCGAGTCAATAAATTAATCGGATTATCTACGCATTAAAGTGCAATCAAATTAAGTCTTTAATCTAGATAAGGGCTTGAAAATCATAAGCAGGATCAAGGGTTTAAAGTATAAGCAAAAGGGGATCAACTATGGGAGTACTTAATGTTCAATTATCGATAGTTAAAAGCAAGAATTCTGACACTGGCGCATTTTATAATCACATTCATGTTTGCTCTTGTTCTAGCCATTGGGTTTGGATCTAACAACTGGATCAATGCAAAATTTCTAAAGAACAAACACATGGTGCAGTACACGAGCGGGTTGTTTCTTGGATGCTTCAATTTCCCAAACAGATCCGGATTATGTTCGAGAAAGATAGTGTACGGATCACAAGGTATTAAGTATTCATGAAACAGCCACGTTCAACTTAGAATTTGGAATTTCGCCAGAAAAATTTTTGGGAAACCTCGTAAATCTGGCAAATTTAAGTAAGGAATCTCTTTTAAGTTTAGTGTATTTGGAACAGAGTGTAGGTTTTCTTTTACATTGATTATTTAGATGAGGAGCTTTTCACCTACGATGAAGAATGTACGTTTCATTCAAAAATTTTAGTCTTTGATGAAGGAACTCTGACATTCACAAACACGCTAGGAGTTGGTGGTTTGGCTCCACTTGAGATTAGATCGCACTTCCTCTTCCGCCATTTACTGTGTGCGCTATATGATATCCTTTGGACTTGTTCTAGTTGTCATTCCTGCGATGGTGAACTTCTTTCTGTCTTGCATGTATAGTGTAACCACTACAAAATACGTCATCGGTGTATTTATCTTGGGATGTAATAGTTTTTATAATTACAAAGCCGTGTTCATTACCATGGGGTCGAACGTTATGTACATTTCCTATGTTATTGACAAGACGAACACCAACCCTGAAATGGAAATATCGATGGGGCTCGGATGGGGCTTACCATTGTGGGGGTTATCGGAATATTGCTCATGAGCATTCTTCTTAGCGTCACCCTGCTAACCGTTGAAAAAGCAAAGGTGAAAGACATAGAGAAAACTGCTACACTGGTGAACCAAGCAACGATGATGACTCTAGGAAGAACATTAGGGCCGTCTTTAAATTATCAAAACCAAGGTATGTTTTAATCCAGCTATCATAGCTATGTCGAATCAGGGGCATTCGTTTGGAATGGGGCAGCAAAGGGGTTCCTCTAACCAAGTAAAGAGAGAGTGTTGACCAGGAAAACCGGGGTTCGGTAGGGCAGCAAGAAGAGGAAGGATATCATTCAGATAACGAAAATTAAGAAACCCATCAAGTCAAAATAGCTGTTTCAAACTTGTAACAAAGCGTTAAAAACAGTTTTTCATCTTAAAAATTTCCTGGCTTTTTTAAGTTATGACTAATTCACAGGATAGAAGAAAATTGTATTTAGGTGAAATAAAAACAATTGCAAAACACCGGGCTAGCTATTAAGATGTGAGAAAAATTACAAGTCACGCACGTTACGTGGCTAACTGCACTAAAATGTTTGAGCTATTAGTTTCGTTCAAATTATAGCAATTAACCGAGATAAATTTTCATTAATGGTCGATTTAACCACAAAATTAGGAGTATTTAGATAAAAATAAAATCAATTAAGAATTACCTCGATTACTTTTCCGTCTTGCGCGCCATATCGTTCAATGCGCTCGGTTCCTTCAGTGTATTGTAGTTTTTCCACTTCTTTCTTCCTCATTTCAGAATTTTGTGCGCCAACTTGGTTTTTGCTCTCGGATGTATAATTACTGCCACGCCCTAAACAAAGCGCTAATTATGTAAAAATCTTCACTCTAATAAAGTGTAAAATAAAATTTCAGTTTTCTGATGTAGAATCTCAAAAAATGCACACAGGCACGTGAGGTTAGGATACTCAAATTTTTAATATTTATAAAATTTTATACTCAATAAATAAGGAAATATATTATAAAATATGGTAAAAATATTTTAGGTTCACATGCTGGCAGATCCCGCTTTGCAGATTTAAAAATATATTTATTTTAATAAATTGGGAAACAAAATTTACTGACCGTTTTAAAAAATGCTGATTATTTAGTATAAAAATAAGAGAATTCGATAAACTTTATCCCTATTTTCGGTGTCAAACATATGTTCAAATTAACGAGCTAATCGGTATATTATTGTTAACGAGAACAAATTTTACCTAAACTACTGTTGTAGTAGCTGTCTTTTGAGTAATCCAAAAGGTCCTTCAGGTTGAGATCAAGATCGTTCGGCATAAATTCTAAGACTATCCCTTGACCATCCCTTCCTCATAAAAGTTTTATGATAATTTGTAATTCTCACATAAATATCTCATTGGATTTTCTTTTTAATTTAATTATAGAGAAGTTAGGTCTTGGTTTTCACCTTGTATGAAGTAGGTGTATCTTTCTTTTTCACAATAGAGGTCAAATTATGAAAGTGCATCTTGAATAACGTTAGTAACACTTATAAGTACTCGAAATGAAAGATAACTTGAACCATGTCAGTCCAAATGAACCCTCACCTTTAGAAAGAGCCCAGTGTTAAAAAGTTCGAAATTATTTTTATTAAAAATGAAAATTAATGGGATTGATAGTTATGTAACGTAGAACGGGGAAGGGAGGGGCGACTCAATGCTCATCTTAATTAGTTTTATTTCTATCACGACAACTAATTTTACGAAATGATGATGGCATCGAAGTGAGATTATTATCCACGGATTAACCAAATGATTTTAATGATCTAATTTATTTAATCTCGTGATAAAATTACTTTTAATTCAGTGAAAATAACAAAAAAAACGAAAATAGGCAAGATTGCGCCCAATTATTCTACTCCTGAGTTTGGTTATGTTATACACCTTGTGAAAAGAAAAAGTATAAGTTTATCAAAAAATGGTAATTAGATGTTAAGTGATTAAATAAAACCAATTATCAGCACGAAATAACCGCTTCATGAGGAATTTGATCCGGCGTAGATTAGTTTGCCAATGAGTATTTATAGATAATTAAATAGTCCTATTTTTGTTTTATGGATATTTCATAAAAATTTATGCATCCGTTATACATTTCGTCGCGCACGCGCCGTCAAAAAATAATTTATACCTGCCATAGCTTACTTCAACAAATTATAATTTCTAAAAATTTAAACTCGGGCTTGATAATTTTTGAATATAAGTCACGAAAATATGATTTATAGATTAGTAAAAAATAGTTCGTATTAGGTCGTTATACATCGAGATCACCACATTTTTTTGTTCATTTTGATCAACTTTAGATCTTATTAAAAAGTTTAAACCTAACTATCCTTATTTTATTTTAGAAATCTCAATGAAGTAATTAGTTTCAATAAGCGAGTTTTTAATATGAGTTGAGGAAATTTTGATTTTTGGCGTTATTTTCGTGGAAAAATGTAGTTTATTAAATGTAAAATTTTTATTCAATGTTTTAGAACGATAATAAGTATAGTTTTAGTAGGTTTGGTGTAAACGTGAATAAAGCGTACAAATAAGCAATTTACTTGGAATACTTTATTGATTCGGGATCTTTGAAATTCATTAACTGATATTTTAAATGATTGAAATGTTAACTAATTGGTAGAAAAAATCCAACTTTTCATTAATGTCCCCGTCTGAACATTTGTCAAAGGTTTTGTGAAATTCAAATAGCCTATACCATCCATTTACTTTCCTCTTTTTTTGAATCTGATATTTATTCAACTTCACTTTGTTTTCTTGTGTATTTCTCATAAAGTTGTAAAATTAGCTTTCCTAGGTAATCGTCAAAGACATTTATCATAAATGCAGTTAGAGTAACCACTAAATTAATTAATTTCTATGCAGATGTTGCAAATAATTTTCAAAAGCAGTTTAACTGTTTCTTAAGGTGCCTCTTTGTTTGATAAAGGAAAAATATTTCACCAAAATAGCGCGCTTTTTAAAACAATAGATTGCTTGAACTGTATTGTATCTAAAACAAAAGATCGATAATTCTCATCAAGTTGACCAAAGTTAAAGAAATTTTTAATACTTCTGAAAAAGTAAAAGAAATACATCATAAGTATTTTTGATCGATGAAATTTATGAGGTTCAAAACTCAACTGTAATTTTAACAAAGTTTTATCAATAAAAAACTAAAAAATCGATTACCAATAAACGATGATAAATGTTATTTTTTTGGTAGTTAAATCATAGATTTGATTATACTTCTGATTTCAATCAATACATACTTTATTATTGATTTTAAATTAGTTAACCGTTGTCTCTTCAATTGTATATAAAGTCGACGGGTATATTGAGTAATTTGATGACAGTTAAATATAGAAGCGAGTATTTTAACGTATCAAACTATGAAAGCTTTAATAGAGTTATACTCATAGTTTTATTGACACTTATGTTTCGCATTCAGATTATAACTCAGACCATTATAATTTTTCTTTTATTTTAAGTATCATGGATGCATAAACAACAATTATAACATAACTAGGCACGCAGTTATTTCCCCAATTTATCTAACATAAACTTTCATTGTCTTCTCAGCTGATAAAATGTTTTTTAATAAATTTAATAACAGCATTAAATCCCTCATTATCCTACAGGCTCACATTTAACGATAGAATCAAATAAGAATTAAGAATAACATCACGAAAAAACGTTACACGCACGCTCAGATCCATAAATCAACGAGTAAATGCACGCCGGATTATTCTTTCTGATCGACTTGATTATTCCTAATTCTATTCAGTTAATTTTCGATCTCGATATAATTTAAGACAACAAGGTTACATGCACAATAAAACCCATTACTCTAGAACTAAGATAAAAATATAAATTTTGACCTTGTTAGCGTGTATCTCGAAAAAATAAAAGTTCAATCGATTTTAATTTTGTAGAACAATTTCCCTTGTAATTTAGTCATATCTAGGATTTAAAAGTTGGAGGAAGACGTGAATCTTTTTATGCAGTTAATTTTTATTTAACTGAATCTTGAGAATTAAATTACGATTTTAAAGACACGATCAATTGGAAATCCCACCTTCTACGCGTTTATAGTATCTGAGTTGTTTTTATACCAAAAATTAAGGAACGAACTTATCTTTATTCTGATGTCGTCTGTTCAGTAGCTTATAACATTAAGTTTAAGATAATTCAAAATATCAGTGCTAGTAAATATCGAACCTCTCTTCTAAGATTTATACGTTTTAGCAAAATATGGGTTATGTTTTTCCTCTGTAGATAACAAAAAAGAAACAAGACCAGCTCCCATTTTTAAACTTATGAGTTTAATATTTCTAAAGTTTGATCAATTTTAGTTTGCTGAAAAATTGAATGACACGGAAATAATCTAAAAGAGAATTTTCACAAGTCTTAGTCATTTTTGAAATTTTTTGAAATCAATCAGGAATCTTGAGGTTGTAAAACAACGAAATCTTTCGAATTAAAAAGTATTTTTGTATTATTGCATCGCAGACTCGAAGCCATTGTTGTGACTGCGCAGTTTTCATTTATAGATCAAATTCTAAGTTTATGCTTTATTCTAGCATAATTTAAAGCAAATATTAAAATAGATTTAAATAAATGGACGTGCTTTCGAATGATAAAATACACAACTGATTAAAGCTGTTAAATTCATAATTTGTTTTTTATATAAGCTTGATAACTATTTCGTTGGTAAATCTTAAAAAGGCTTTGATTAGTTTCAAAATGTAATATGTAAAAATGTTAAACATTTCATTGGATAAATGTAATCCTGTCGTAAAATTTTATGTTGGCTGCGCATCCGCAAAGATTTGTTTTTTCATAACTTGGAGAATCCATACTTCATATATTGACAGCTGTATTTAGCTTGTTCGATTGTAGGAAATCATTCTGATTTGTGACCTATGCTTACTAGATGATAACTTGTAAAATATAGTTTATCAAAAGAACTTCAACGTTGTTTATTTTTAATACTGTTTTTTATTCATTGGTAGTTTTATTTTTGTTGTTTTCATTTTATTCTGTTTTTTTTTTAATTTTTAATTTCTTTTTTTGTTCACATGAAATCGACATAAATTGATGATTAAAAATCAAATAATTTCTAGGTTTGATTGATTTCGTTTCCTACATCACAAGCAGCGCTAGATACGACCGGCAAGCTTTTATCAAAGTTAAGATCAATCTGACAAAGCGTGGCATAATTGCAATTACACCGATAATCAATGAAAACTAACGAATTTCGGAACTTTCAATCAACGAGTTATGTTGGTTGAATAACGTTGGCATAATCTAATAACTTCGAGTTAAGAAGCTGGAAGATAAAAATAAGTTTCTAAAAGCGCTTAAAAAATATTTATCAGTGAAAATTAAAAAAGGAATTTTTATTTAGTTGTTTTAGCTTCCACGTGTCAAATTGAATCGAGTTGAAATTCGCATCATTGATAACTTCCATGTATCAAATTTCAGTTGAATTTTGACGAATCCTTCGGCATCGGTCAGAAAAAAATTAAAATCCATGTCTTATAACCGAAATGAATGCACAGATGTTTTGGTGAGCATTCATGAAAAAGTTTCCGATCCGCCTATTATAACTTTTCATCTCGTTATTTGTTCTCCCTTGTACATTTAAATGTCTTTGAGAGATTTCACAAATTAGTATTATAACGTGAAATCCAAGTCATTTCGAAGTATGACCAAAAAGCGTTTTATGATTCATCGGCGGCGAGTTTTGATTTTATGAATCATAAAGCCTGCGATCAACCTGAAATCGCCATTACTGGTAGAAACTCCATATTTAATAAAATTACACAATTTTCTTCGTTTACTTGATATTTACGCATTTTACTAGAAATGGCTCGATTTCGATGGAAGTAGCAACCGCGCAGATGACTCCGGAAATTCGTACCTGACTGCAGGCATAAGTCCTAATTTGAAATCCTTAGTAACAATACTTGGCATACAAGAATACTCATAATAGAACTATTTCATGTAAACTGTTGCAGTAGAGGTGTTTATTTTTACCAATCATCAAGCAATGCGCACACTGAATGTATCATTCTGAATCTAAGTCGAAGGCCATTTCGATTGGACGGAACAAGAGGTAAAATTTATGAAAATCGGATCGTAACACTAAAGAGAGATTCGTTTGTAGACCATATCATAAATTCATGATAGTCACCGTTGATTTTACCGTACCAGTATCGTCTAGAAAAGGTTATCCTTGGATAAATTTCTTAGAGGTGTACGAATAGCAGATATAATGTAATTATTTAAGATAGTGACTCTTTTCCCTCAAAGCAAATACTCGTTTTTTCGAAGTAACATAATACAGAAAATTTCAAAATAATATTCTTAAATTCGAAAGCATCACGTTGTATATTCGACGTAGATAATATTGTAACGCCACCGATTTTGAATGATGTATTCGTTAATAAATTGAACTTTGGTTATTTCGTTTGCAACAACTTGGTTTGATTACGTAAGTATAATCCTCCGTATATGTGATCCCTTTATATTGTATGTATCATCATGTATGGTTAACTTCACTGAAAAGTTCTCACAGTAGTATTTGGAGCACCTTTAATATATTTTATAACTGCGGTATTGATATCGAGATACTCAAACACTGTTTGGTGTGGTTCCATCATATCAAATTAGGCAGTTTCAGCGTTTTTCGGCCGTTATTACTTAGATCCAAGAAGTATATTATAACTACCGCTGTTAAGAAACAGTTCTTGATAAACGTATAATTGAGAATTTCCTAAGCCAAGAAAGGCGCAAACGAGATTTAATATCGTACATGCAGTCAATATTACTCGACACGCGCGTTGCAATATTTCGAAACTAAACGATAACTTCCAATATTTCGGCCAATAAGAATTGAACGTTCTTTCACGAAATTCGAATTGTTGAAGTTCGAAAGAGGCAGATTCACCGGGGGACTCGTCAACAAAAAGCGAGCCCACAAATTTTAAATGAACATGGTTAACAAATAATGTTTAACTTCACTTCGAACCAGTTATTCTTGTATAAATTAAGTCAAATGGAAAATAATTGGTCTTACCCTTTATTTTCAAAGATTAATGGTATATATTGAATTAAAAAAATTTTTCAGTGAAAATAAAAATTAACAAGTTTATAATCGTGATATTGTCATTTGAATGAATTTATTGGTTTGCGCAATTGCATATGATAGCAAAACATTCATTTCATTCAACTTAGCTTTTGAATAATATTAAAAATACTTCTTTTCTTCTTAGAACGTCAAAATTATAATTATGGATGTGAATTATTTGTAATGAGTATGCTATTTATTTCAAATTAAGTCGATCAAGCACAAAGGTTTTCAACTAAATTACGTAACATCTACATTATGATTGTTATAGACTAACGGAACCTAAACTTTTAGTTTCATGATTTATCAGCCGCCTCTTTTTAAAATATTAAATATTTATAATTCGTGTTAAAAAGTCTTTTTTTTCTTTTTTTTTTAACTTAAAAAACTTTACACGCAAGATTTAATTACTTAAGATTTTTTTTCCAAACTTAACAAAAATTCTTTGTAACGGAAACATCGGAATTCCTCGCCGATAATGTTCTCACAAGGCCTTAATTTTATGAATTTTTTTGAAAAAATTATGATTTAATATCTTTAATTTATATTCTTAAATTAGATTATAAAAACTTCGTATTAACTTGTTTAATACTCTCATCATCTAGCCCGCAGCATTTATGACAGAATTATTGTTTCATTTTTATAAATGCTGACTGTTATGAAAATTTCTTTAAAATTCATTTAATTTTCGCGTTTTTATCTTTTGTAATTTATAAATGATTTTATTGCTTTTAAAGTTAAATGAGCCATTTTGGGTAATCTAAGCGTTAGCTATTCTTCTCATATCTAGCGTCAAAACAAATATTCCCATAAATTCAGTAAAAAACGAAAAATTTTCATTGAAAGTAAAAAAATAAAAATGTCAATGGGCCTCTTATTATAAAAATATTTTTACGTCAACCGGTATTATCGAACAGGTTTGATGCTTAAACTATTTTTCAGTAACCTCATATTACTCTCGTAGCCTTCGCCCTTACGTTTGCAGCTGTTAACATGGAAGGATTGATAGGCAATCGCTTTATGAAACAAATTCCGATTGAGGCATCAAAAGGTCTATTTTCATGATTTTTACGTTTTCATAACAAATTTAATATTAGAATCCCTAATCTATGATCGGTAGAACGAGTAAAATTTATGAGTGCGTTGGCTTTTAAATTGTGAAACTCATGCGTGTTTCAGATGTTAATCAAAGTTGACAGTTTTATCTTTGTATAAAGAGATTGAGTCTACATTAAAGCTAAATTTGGTATTTGAGTAACTGTAAGGATCCCCCACCTTCCGCCATTCTATTTGGACAGGAAGTATATGGATAACCGTTAGAACGATAAGTTTCGTAAGAATAGGCCGATTATAAGTTGATCTCTACAATGAGTTCGGAATTTTTTTTCAACGAGATAAGCCGACTAAATTTCTGTAATCTGTTAAAATTTAATTTCGCCGATTTTCTATTGTGACTTATTTTAAAAGAAAACCCATCTCTCTTACCTGAAGAAGAAACTTGTAGTAATTTTGACAAAATCAGATTTTAACGAAGTTTGATATTTTAAGCTTAAATTTTGTTGATAATATTTATTATTTTCAAAATAAACGAACGAACCTGACTTTGTGAAATTGAAAAAAGAAAAGTGGTCGTTTTTTCGAATTTGAATCTTGTTCATGGATCAGTAAAAACACATCTTAAGAATTGAAATTTGTAATATCTCTTTTGAATACTGTCAAAAATCAACATATTAAAAATTTTAATCTTATGAAAATTAACAGAATATCATCGTAATTTCGAATGCCTAATTTGACACTTTATGAAATAATTTTAAATTAAAAAGTGTATCTGTACAGTTGACAAATTATCGTCATGTTAGTATAAAAACATATTTTACATCCATTTCAGCATCTACACGTACAACTCATCCTTTGAATTCATGTAATTTCAAACATTAGTCTGTAATATATTTGTACAACTTAAATAAATTTACAAAGAACTTTTATTTTAATACCGAACATTTGCGGTTTGAAAATGAAATTTAAATATCCCTGATAGATATTTCAGACTTATAGGTTTAAAGTAAAACTAACATATACGTTCTTCAAAGAATGTGAAAATGACCGAAAATTACTTTCATATCCACAATAAATTGGAAGACTACCATATTTAGATCGTGTCAAAACTAAAGACCGATGTGTAAAGTTTAATTTACTGTAGACCGTACGGAGTCTAACTGGTCGATCGATAACAATTATCGAAGTTATTCCGACGCCAAGGCCGTGGTAGAATATACTTGGTTTCCTAAGATTATCTCGAATGTGACCATTCTTTGACCTCATAACTTATATTGAACTTAAAAACATGGGTGGAAACATTCTATTTTCTGACTAAAATTTTTTAATATAATTTTATACTGCCGTAGTTTTTCTTCACTCAATCTTAATGCGAAAATATAAAAATGTACGTTTAATCATAGTTCTATTATATCCTCAAATAATTTTCATATAAAGTATCACTCAACATTCCATTCACTTCCACACGTCTGATCTTAAGATAAACTGTAAAGGTTGTTTAAAATATTTCATTAAACGAAAAAAGATGCCTTGTCAAATACAATTTTTAATCTCATAAAAAATTTAAACCAATAAACTTTATAATAATAAATTATACGCGCTCTTTTCATAAAGGAGGCAAAATAAATGAGTAAAATCATTAAAGATTTGATGATTTAAAGCTTTAAGCTGAAAATATCAAAGAATTATCAAAAGTAACTTTGAATGGTTATGATTTATGACATGTAAAACAGCTTAAAATAAACTTATTATTTTTTTTTGTGGAAAGAACTGAAATTTAATTTTTGTATATTTTACGATTTGGACAGATTTTAACACGGTTATTTCAAAGAAAGCAAAATGTTGTGATTCTAAAAATTTATCAACAAAAGATAATTTGTAACACGTCTTTCAAAAGAGAAAATTCAAGATAATTCTGATTTAACCATGATATTTCAAAACATATTTTTTATGAAAGCCGTTAAAATGTGCTTAAATTCTCATGAAATTTTCATTTAATCACGTTTAGACCGAGAAAGGCATATTTTTCACGAGATTATTTAAAGCGAGCTTCTGTAACGTGTAAATATCATCATGAACTCCGGCCACAAATTTTCCATTTCGTGTTTGACATAGCTGTTTGTGATGTTTCGTTTATGAAAAATATGATATTGTTTATGAAATTTTACAATGATTTTTGAATATTCAACAAGCTTACCTCAACAGATTATCTATAATATAGTGTTTTAAAACGCACGATCAGGACGTATAAACTTGTTTATTATTGTGTTGATTTATTTCTCACTTTAAAATTAAAAAGTTATGATTTTAAAAATCTTGAAAAGTATCAATTTCAGTTTCATAGAATAAAACAAATTTTAGTAAAAAATTTCGAATCATCAATAATTAAGATTAACACGCAAACTCGTATATTTAAAAATGCGTTAAAAATTTTTGATAAAGTATAAGAATATCACCAATAAAAGTTAAAACGTTGAATAAATGTGTGTTATAGTCATGTTTTGTTGAGAAAATAAGCATTATCTATTTTTATCCATTATATCTAAAATCGGATAGGTTTCATTGATTTTGTTTAATTTTTAGCATAGCTGTTGATATTTTGAGGGAATTTGAATCAGTAAATTTAAGTATTAAAACTTAAGAAGTTCGTTTTTAAATAAAGATTAAAACTAATTCATAATTATTCAGAGTTAACTTAAAAAATGGACTCGGTGACAGCCACAACTGAAGAAGATGCGACTCTAGAAAACACAGAGGACGTTGTCGATGGATCTAACCCACAAATATCTTCTACCACTATTTCCCTATTTCGTGATGTATTTGATTGATTTTAGAAAAATTTTCATTTAAAGGTTTAGTCGATATCCTTATTACCAACGTAATGATCAGCTATGTGACAATAGCTCTCAGATGGTTTCTTCCAAAGTATTCCGTGGACCTTTATTCTCTCTGTATTTTTCAAAGTTTGGCTTCCTTAACAGTATTTTACAGTGTAGCTTTGGTTGCTGAAGGGTTAAGGATTCCTCAGTGTTCTATATTGTATACTCTGTGATATATTTAAGTGAAGTCATCTTTTTATGTTTGGCGGGTTTTATTGAACATGGTGTGTTCCAGGTGGCGTTTAACGTTCTCGTTATGGAAATTGGAGCAAATTATGCTTTGATGTTCCAACAACTTGTAAATATAGGAATTATGTTTGGCGCCCTTGTTTTAGGCATTGAACCTTTATATCGTAAAAACATAAGATCGCTGACTTTTATGTTTTTAGGGCTAATTATCATCTGTGGGTTGTCGATTTTCACATTTGCTTTTAAAACGATGAGTCATTTTAAGTATGGATCAAGTAATTCTGAAACTATGCTGCTCTGTGGGTTATTGATGTTTACCTTTTTAATTAAATCGGCCATGGAGAATTTTCAGGTAACTTTTATTTTATTGTCTAAAATCATGTTAAAAAATAAATTTATTTGTAACATTAAATTTTACAATATTGTTGTTTTTTAACGTTTAGAAAAAATATTTTATCAACAACAAAAATTCTAAGTACAGTCAAAAACCATTCTCCACGTTGGCGATCAGGTCTTTTTTATCAATGCCAATTGTTTTCACGGGTTTTATTGTCCTCACAATTTCGCAAAGAAACAATTTTAGCAAAAATCATATTATTTTTATTTGGCCTATAATTTATTTAATCACACTTGTCATGGGATTTTGTACAATGGTTTCACTAAACTGCGAAAAACGTACATCTTCGATATTCGTCGATAGCGTATTTCCAGTTCGGATTATTATTGGATTAATTTATTCTTACATACTTATCGATGAAAAATTATATATGAGAGAGTACATTTTATTTGGAATAACGTTATTTGGAGTTATTTTATTTCTTATTGGCAAAAATTTGAATGTTATCCCAAAATAAAAGAAAATCACTTCACCCTATACTTAGTCTGAATAAAATTATTAATTTTCTTTTATTCGCCAACTTAAAAGAATTAGCGCACTTAAGTTTGCGTTAAATTCTAGATCTTAACTTTAAATTAATTGAAATTCTCATTCGTTTTCTTGTATATTCGTCATTCGTACACGTTCGTACTCTTATCAATAAACTCAAGGAACGTTTCAAAATATTTTTATTTAGTTCAATATTCAGGTAAGGTTTATAACATTAAAAATATTTTTTCAAATACAAATTGACAACTAAAATAAAAACTGGCATGCGTAATTGCATATGTTTTAATTTATTTTGAACTTTCAGGTTTGAGTAATCGTCAATTTAAATAAAATGCACCCATAAGAAATTTTTCGAACAAATCAAATTACAGAAACTATGATGAAATAATGTAAGTTAATATCCATCACAGAATCAATTTTCTATATGTCGTTTTTGAGTGGTTACTTGAGTCCACCATTCGAGTTATTGATCAAATAATAACTAACTTCCAAAAACAGGGGATAGACGCAATATAGCGTGGAAATGTGGCTCCATAAATATAGTTCGTATTCCGGCCTTATGGAGACAACAAAGTTATATAGTGGCCATACTTTTCAAAGATATCCTGTTAGTCTCTTTTTTTGAGAAATATATTTTCTCCATCCGGTTTTGACAGGTAAAATCCTCTTAAGAGATGACATAGAAACTGATAGAATTAATCGAAAAGTTTCGGTAGGATAATTCATTTTATGTATTATTGTATCATAGCGATTACACTAATATTAAAATTGATAGGTAAATCGCCATTTTCCACAAAAAAAGTTGATCCAAGTATTTTGATAAATTTAAACATTTCATTCAAATTAACTGATTAACTTAATGTAATGTTTTTCGGAACAATCCCATCACGACTTGGTCAATATATATTCTTCATATATCTTTGAATATTTTACACAAAAGATACGAATATATATTCCTGTCAATCGCAAAAGAAAATTTTATTTTGTTGTTAATCTTAATTAAGAATTAAATGTAGTTAAAGTTGTGGGAAAAATTTACGCTTCTTCCGTGTAACAGATCGAACCTTTATAGAATTTATTTTGTAGTTTTCCAACCATTAAGTATTCAACCCATAATTAAAAATCAATAAATGAATCACAAAAATCTATGTCGAATGAATGTGATACAAAACACTATTCTGATATGGGTCGATGCCGAAGAGATAGTGGTGTCCTTAGCCGCGGAAGACAGAGCCAGATTTTTAGTGAGGATTATTCTCATTCTAGCTTACAGTAGAATAAACTGGAGAATGATTCCTATCAAAATGAAGATCTTAACCCCACTGTCACCAAATATAGCTGCGTCCGAAAGTGCAACTATGTGACAACCTGGTTTGGCAGATATCCTCGCGAGTTTATCTCATTCTGCTAGAAAAACGATATGATAAACTCAACATATTCAGGCGATACTTGAATCATAAGACATCAAAATATTTATAAAGGTAATCGATATTTTTACATTTTGTCACGATTCTTGAAAGTAATATTCCCTTAAAATAATTCCAAAAATTTATGATAATTAGGATGGGAGCATGCTCAGATGTTTTCTGTTAAGATATACTGAATTGAGAGTTGACCCTCCTGGCTTTTCCTCAGATTTTCTAATTTGTTTGTGATTTTTAAAATCTTCAAACGGTACTTCTACACGAAAAATGGTTTAACGACCAAATTTACTCGACATCATCAATATTGTTTATACGCAGTGAAAGCTAAGAGGAGTTTTTTTCTCAATTATTTTAAATAAATTCAAAATGGAACTTGAATCAAGGCTTGAAAGATGTTTCAAATAAATGTGTGCGCTCGATGTATCGTGAGAACTCGCGTTGAGAACGCATGATATCCAGAGCTCATAAAAGAAAAAATCTAAGTTTTTTATGAAAAATTGTTTTCGAAGAGATAAAAATTTACAAATCAACAAATCGACTTTTGATAAGTTGACATAAATGAGCAATTTTGACAATCAATAAATTATAGATTTTTCGTGGATTAAGATTTACAAATAAACAGCTTTGATTTATGAAAGAGGAATAAAGCATAATTCGGCGTTATTTGTATTGGTTATTAGACTTCGGTGGTTCACGCTATCATGATGTCTATTTTATTATTAATTTAAACATAGTTATACTTCAGCTCGAATTAAAAATTTTTATTCTAATCGACGAGTTTGATAGCCTAACAGTTACGGAATCGTGATAAGTCTGTAATTAAAGAATGATTTGTATTAGGCCCAGGTTCCCAGGTTCTGGAGTCGTATAAAAATAAAAACACTGACTTAAAGGCCTTTAAAAAGTCGCTTACTAGCCTATCGATAGTTCTTATCTGTAAATCTAAGTCACCATCACAAAATATTTAACAAAGAGCATCATAATATGAATCATTAGAAACTTTTCTCTTTTATATAATTTTTGGTCAAATTTCTTTTGTTGGTTGATAGATCAAGAAATCCAGGATTGGCCATTATTTTAGGGCTATTTTGAAAATATATACCTTGCGCACGCCTATC
The DNA here is from genome assembly GCA_024349245.1 of Neodontobutis hainanensis. Classification (NCBI taxonomy): domain Eukaryota; kingdom Metazoa; phylum Chordata; class Actinopteri; order Gobiiformes; family Odontobutidae; genus Neodontobutis; species Neodontobutis hainanensis. The sequence continues at coordinate 38,549 of JALDNG010000422.1, read as the reverse complement.
ATTTTCTGGGCCATATTAAGGTTTCACTACAAATTCTGCGTTAATTTATAAAATATACAATTCAAACTACAATACAAATTCATTCATATCCGTTTAAAACAGGTTCAAATTCAATTTATTTATTTTGAAAGGATTAAACCTGATAATTTTACAAACTAACACTTAGAGATGTTCATGAAATTAAGATTCACGGTTTACTTACCTTAGAATCCACAAAAATCCAAAAAATAATTGTTTTTTCTTCTAATTTCTTCTCAATGACAATGACTTTTTTTTATTTATAAACTTGAAAAAGGGCTGAAAATTAAAGAAGTTCATAAAAATAAGACGGTTTGAGATTTTTACCCTTAGTTTCGCATCTGTTTTTAATGAGAAATGAGTCAAAATATCTTAAAACTTTACAGACTCAAAAATAAAGGATATTTTGTAAAATAACTGTCTCTGTAGTCAAATAAGTGTAGTTTTCTCCATACTATATTTTGATATCTTAAACCTATACATAAAAAATAAAAACTAAATTAACCCAAAATGCTCAATTCGCATGACTGTAACAAATTTCAGAATTTTTCTTTTATGAGGTTTATGATATAATATTCACGTTAAAATAACTAAAACCATTGCCAAAAAGTCGAGGTTCTTTTCTTTTAAAACAATAATTTCATTCTTTGATCTAAATTTAGACATCATAGTTTACGAACAATTACGAGCAGGTTATCTTATAACTCATCCGTGAGAATAAGATATACTCTGACATAATTAATTCAAAAGAAAATTAAATTTAAACCTTATCTCCAGCGAAAATGTATAAAAATTATTACTTTTTATAAAGCATGCGTAAAGAAAAGTGATTGCATCATCTAAAACTAGTAATCAAAATCAAAGTCAATACTAAGTTTAACTGATTTATCAAAAGATATTTAGCAATCCTGATTTACCATTAACTATAAATTTCGACAATTTTCTGTTGAGTTCCACTAAAAGCTGATTTAACTTTATCATGTTAATCGCAAACGTATGAAATTCGGAAATAAATAAGAGTTAAATCCTGCAAGATGTGCCATTTTCGCCGGTTAGCTTTGATGGATAATTTATGTTTAGGGTTAAAACTAAGTCACATCAATTCATAATCTCAACTCTCGCATAAAAAAATGTTCTGTTGCATTTTAAGAAAAAGTTAAAAAATTACTGTAAATTTTTCACAAATAAATTTAATCAACTTTAAAATCTTTCTCAGATAAATGCTGATTCGTGCTCAACCAAAAAAAAATTATTTCCTTAAAAAAATCTAAAAATGAAATTTGAAATTTCGTAAAAGTTTTGTTTATATGTTAAATTGTTCCCTTCGTTCACGAGAATGGCCGAAAATATATTTCAACTATTTTTATGTATACTTTCGATGGAATAACAGAGTATAAAATTACCGAATAAACTTATACAAAATTTATTTTTCTTGACAGCTTTAGTTTTTGCATTTATTATTTACTTTTATCACCTTAATGAATCAAACAAAATCAATAAAAATAATAGAATATAGAAAAATTTTTATATTTTCCCCATCCTTAACATCAAAAATAATGATTTTAATAACATAAAGTGATCTATTTTCGCACTTAAAATCTATGTAACATAAGTTTAATCATCAATAGTTCTGTGAGCAATAAATCAAGAGAAACAAACAAAAGTTATAATTTTATTTTCAATCTTTCTAAACATTAGAATGAATCAGTATTAAGGCCTAAAATTTCACAAAATCGCTCCACTTTTATCTTGTTCTACAAAGTGTTAAATTTATCCTGGAACATTTTTATCTTACTCATTGAACTTAACCAGACTTATCAAAAAAAGTAAATGAATGGATGTGCTTTGTCATTATTCTAAATATTTACTCTTGATTAATTAAAAGGTGAACCGTATATCTACCATTGAATTCACGCACACGCGCAAAAGAGTATCAAATTCAACATCCATGTTCTCTTTATTGTTCTGATGTAAAAAGCCTGTCAGATTTTCCATTATCTTAAATTTAATAAAGCCTTTTTCAACAAATTATCAGTTGTTTTTATTTATTTATAAGATTTTTAGCTTTTAAAAACATCATACAACTGTAATGGATAACTGAATCAGGGTGGGTGAGTATAACTTTCATTATAAGTTGGTTGAGAATAAATTTAGTATAAAATTACAAAATCCATCAAAATTTAACTTATTTCTATTATTTATTCAGGTACAGGCACGAGTATATGTTGAGAGTTTTGCTGACTGAAAAAATCCCAAAATAACTATAAAAAATGAACCAAAGTTCACCTCGTGATTAACTCATAGCCATTACAAATAGGTTTAACAATTGTGCGCAAGACAGTAAATTTTACAATTTTTGTAAGATAATGATTCTATTCAAAATAAATAATCATAGCCACTCAAAATAGTCAAATTTAAATAAAAGTTTTAAGATGATTTTTTACATTAAATTTATCTAAAATTAATATATTTTCAACAACTTAAACAAACACTGAATCATAGCTGAGATAAACTCATAAAAATTAGAGCCAGAAAACCTCATAAAATTTTTGATTTTTAAATATAAACAGCTTAAATTTATCTATATGAGATAAAAACATTGATCATAGATGAATATTTTCGAGAAAATCACAAATATGAAGAATTAGGAGATATTAGCACCATATAAACGAGTAAATTTATCATAAAATGTTCCAATAATTTGTAAATCGAGAAAATAATTAAACAAGAAGTTCGAATAGCAAAAAGAATAAACCTGTATTTTAAAAACTGAGAAACGGCTTTTTTTTATTTCTGATACTTATATGATGAAATTCTAATTTTACAAAATTAAACTAAAATGATGGATATGAACGGTATCATTTCGCTATTTAGATCCTTACCAATTATAAAAAATGGTGTTCTATTCAAGCTAACTGACAAAATTTATAAAAAATTCTTAAATTAGCAATAAAAATGTTTTGTTTTCAGATTTAATGTTAAAATTTAATTTCTTTTGTAACGCATTTCACAGACACACTTCGTCATTAGTCGTGATAAATTAAATTCAATATAAATCCAACTTTGCTCATTTAGGCTATAATACAGAATAAATAAACATAGATTTATACTGTATTATATTGCCGGATTGAATAACATACGATAATTCCTTCTAATTTAAAATCGCGGACAGTAAGTCTTTATAAGTGCCAGAATTTTCACAAATTTAAAAGCTAAGCCAATAAATAGCTTTCAGATAAATCCATGGCTCTGCATAAAGTATGGGCAGTTACGAAGATTATAATAGGTTTGTGACCATTTGATAAAACATTCTTCTGTGTAGATTAAGGAGTTGATTAAAAATAACAGAGAAAGGTCAACAGCTGAAACAGATAAAAATGACTTAAAAGATTCTTGTAACAGATATGCCAACAATGCGCAAGCGTGATAATATACGAAATCCCCCAATACATACGAGAATGCCAAAAATCAAAATCCGTGCATAAAAACGGGAGTTTATCTTTTCATTCTGATTTAAATCTGAAAAATAATTTCCACGTTACAAATCAAAGCTAAAAATTTTCCGGCTGAGTTATAGTGAAAGATATGATGGCACTTCCCTTTAACATAATAAAGCAGAAATAGATAATGATACTATCGAATTATCAAACGCTTTACTTTTAAAACCGTCAAATCATCAATGATACGGTTAATAGCTTGGTAAAGTTTATCCACATATCTAAACGAGCTCTAAAAACAAAGAATTAAATTTTATTTGAACGATAACTATAACCTACGAACTCGGTAATTTTCACTACTAAGGCTCGTTTAGGACAAAAACTGATTAGTGATTTGGGGAGTTTAAATAACTGAGGAGCTCAAAATGACAAAATAAAAATTTGACTAGCTTATCTTGTTTTATTTTTTGTAGCGTTCTAAAATTTAAAAGATAAATACAATCCTCTGTCTCTCCAAAAACTCCTAATGATTTATTGTCAACAATTTTAACATTTTTCTGAATAAAATTGTAATTTTACTTTTAATTCAATCTTCGTGAAGTGCTGAGGTGCTCTATCCACTGGAAGAGTGTTGAAAGTTGCATTCTCTAAATACTCATAATCAGTGTCAGATGTTATTAAAGCATCGTCTGGTCTATAATAATCATCCCATTGTATTTTAGACTTGGAACTGTCTATTGGATTCATAATGGTTACTAATTTTTAGCCTCCATGTTTAACGGAAACATCCGATTGTTTACCCGATCATATATCATGGTTCCTCTGATCTTATCCATTTCTTTATCATGGTTATTGGTTGCTTCCCTTTTCAAATTTTTGTGCGTACGTAAGTATATTTAGTTTAGAAGAATAAATATTTCAACGTTAATGCTCGATTTTCTCTATGGAAAATACAGCTGGAACACTCATATCTGAAAAATAAAATTTTTCGCATCGATCCACAATTTAAACCTTTAATTCGTGCATATTTAACGGTCGGCTCATTATACGTCCCTATTTTTTTAACCCACTCGATCGTTTGTCATGGTTTATATTTAACGCATCATGTATCAGAAAACGCGAAAAAGTGCATTCTGTTCGATCATTTGATGGTATATATTTAAAAATATTTTAGGCAATCCTTTCTATGAGTCGTTCAACTTTTTGTTATTTTGCATTTGTATCTGTTCTAATGCTGACAGAGTTAGTTCATGAAGCCGGGCATGTTATGTCTGCCTTCGTCGATAATATCAGCGTTGAATGTGTCACTCATACTATTTACTTCGGTTTCATCACTTCCTCAAATACTCGTTACTCAACAAAATTAAAACAGGATTTCACCTTTTTATCATTTTTAAGGTTATTTACAGCAGGGATTACAAACAATATAACATGCGCAATAATATGTACAATTTTTAAATCATTCACCACACCTGAAAGGTCACACGATCTCATCAGACTGATAATATTTTTAAATTTTGTTGCAGTAGTTTCAAATCTACTTCCTTTTCAAGGCTTCGACGGTAACGACATCATAACTTTGATACTTGATAAAATTGGATTTATTGTAAAAAAAGACCTCAATTATTTGTTTTCAAAGTTCAAATATTTTGGTTTAATATCAATGATGACATTTATCATTCATTATTTCTATCGATGCCGAGTACAGTTTGTGAATTAGAATAGTCTTCATTTTTATCCTTTTTATTTGTTAAAAAATTATAACTCAAATTAATTTGGCGAGGAAATTTTCGAAATTCAAAAAGCACATTCGATGTGTTGACTAGAAACCATGATTGATGTGAATCTCTTTTTAAACAAACATAACGTGTTTTTATCCTCAATATTCCGTATTGGGATATAAATAGATAGTTTTCAACTGAGTTTCTTGATGATTTTAAATGATAAATAACCTTTTTAAGTGTTAATTAGCGAAAAAGTGAATTTTGTTAACAATCGAATAGAGTGGGCTAAGTTTCACGACCTTGTGATATTGCTTATATTTAGGTAGGATATATGATCAATTAAATTATCATGGTTCATGATTTCGAACTGAATCCGTTTACACACACAAATAATAAATTTTTCCATGATTTGAAACACACCTGCATTCAGTATGAACAAAAATATAGAATGACTTTAAAACATACTAATCAACGAATTTCTACTTATAATCTATATGCCAACGTGAAGATAACACGCGCACGCGGATTAATTAGCGCACTACCCTTTTCAAATAAAATTATGAATGAAAGAATAGGCCTCAAATATTATCATTATGAGTTACTTTTGCCGATTTAAAAAATTTGACCTCAAAACTACATATTTCCTCACCAGCCTACACTTCCTAGATTAATATAGTCCTGGTTATTATTTGAGTTTAGGTTGTCAAATTAGTCTTACCTCCTCTCCCCCTTTATTAAAACCAGGATCGCCTCGCTACACTGATCCCTTTAAAATTAGCAATTCTCCCCTCAGTTTATAGCAAACAAGCCTAATTTACACTTTTCACTGCTTCAAAACACCCTCAACGTTTCTAACATATAAGAAGTTACTGAGTCAAACAGTGGGTTCAACAAGTCATAATGCAGAAATATAGAAATATGTATGAAGTTGGAAAAAATATAAAAATAAAATAACTTGCTTCGATTTAGTTTTCTCACAATACTTTTCAACTTTTTAAAAACATAAAAATACTTTAGATTTCTTGAAGTCATCGAAATATAGACAAGAAATAGCCATTTTAAAAATGTTTTTCGAATTTTTAATTTCATGCATTTAAGTTTAACGCAATAGTGTTTTAAAATTATCAATAATATCGATATTCTCTCAACTAATTGTTCTGTATTGCTCTTAAATTTAAGGAATATTTTAATTTTTAGAGAAATTCTGTCAAAAAAACTATAAGAATACATGAGAGCAAAATAACGAAACTCTTCAATATGTTAATTTAACTCAAACATCTGATGAATCATTCTTCTAAATATAGGATTAATTTGAATATAAATTATTAAACTCTTGAAAAATCTTTCAAAGATGTGTTAGCGAATAAACCTTCGAAGTAGACATCATTAAGGTCGTGAGGGGTGGACGAAATATAGTCGTTCCTGTGTTATTGCCAGCAAATTCGGAAGATCTTCTTCCCTTACCCGACTAACTCAGAGCCAACCGTATTAGCTTCCCAGAGAGTAGAAAGCATGAAAGTGAAACTATCCACAACTGAAGATGAAATGATGAGAGTTTGAGTGCGTAAGATTTCCAAACTTAAAAAAACGAGTTAAAATGCGAAAATAGCCTTTATGAGACGCTCTCAATAGAGTGACCAACATAAAGGCAAACTTTCTTTGATGTCTATCCTGTTTCGCTCATTCTCAAGTATCGAAAGATCTTCCATCATTTCGAATGTGAGATTTAACATCCATATTTTGAAATAAAGAACGGCTCAATGATCAAGCGCAATCGACGATATAAAATGTGTCAAAGGATAAAAAAATATTTGTGATGCAAACTGAGAAATATGTGTAATTCCTTTTATAAGATTTAAAAGTAATCTTGAAAAGTCCTGTCTCTCTAGTTAAACGAATGCACACATATATTTCTGTCCTCATTAAATAAAAGTTTAAAAATTTCATCCGACTTATGGGAGAGGAATAGTTTTGTCACTTTCGTATATTTTTTAAGTTAGCTCTTTCACAAAACAACAACTCAAATAGTTATAACAATTAATTTCATCCAGAATAGATTTTTTAATTTATTTTGCAAAACGTTTCTTTTTATTTTTCAAAAATAACGAGGGAATCTTTGAACAATTATATTTTTCTTCCATTTTACTTTATCAAGAGTCATTTTAACCTTTAAAAAAAGGAGAATAACCCCGAAATATTTTCGAGCACATTTTTGTGAAATTTTATATAATTGCCTGAATTTAAGAAAAGGTGGCCGTGTGAGCATGCGTAAATTAAAAATATTTTGTCATAGCATTTTCGTAAACTAGTGCACATTGTGAATAAATTTTTTGAAAATATAAATTTCAAATTGTAATTAATCTTTAAGTTTAACTTCAAACCTTAGATATCAATGCGAGGGAATATTTTTTGAATGTGCTTTAGAACAGACATTCGTATGCATAACTAAGTATAGAAATATTCTTAATTTTAAATAATACCTTTCCTTGCATCAAAATTCAATTCTTACATTTTTCGTAAATTCACACTTTTTTATTTTAAAAATTTTAAGAAAATTTAACAACAGTAGGTGCATAGAATATACCCACTTCATAAGGTGTGTTTGTTGGTAAAAATAAAAATATTAAGGTTTCAAAATAAATTTAAAATATATCGTTTTATCTCACAGGATAATTCAACACGCTACCTGAAATGAAATAACACGTTTTTTATAGGTATGTGTAATAGGTGGTTTCACAGTAAATATTTAAGTATCAAAACGTTAAAAAATGTGAATATATAAAAATCATGTTGGAAATATGCCTTTACTCACACTTGTGGACTCCATGTACACATTTAAACCAGAAACTGCCGTTTGTTTTAGTTATTTGGCCAAAAACTCGATCACATTTTTCAAACGCGATAGATTTTTCCCAGGTTTTTCACTCTTTTGGTTCAAGAAGCTATAAATACGTAAGAATAAAAGGCAGAACCAACAGTTTTCTATTTTTATGACTGTTAAGATCACTATAACTGTCTACAGCTTTGATATCAAAGGTTGTGATGTCAGAAACTGCTTATTCGACTCAGGTAGAAATCAAAAAGTTGAGATTTCTCTCTCGAGTAGTGTGTTTCACCAATCAGACAGGTCATGTATGGACTTAAACCCATTGAAACAGGTTTAAATCCAGTTGATCGTGATCCAGCTTTCGATACATGCAGAATAGGTGTGAATAAACCCTTAAGTATGTACGATACCATTAAAAGTGCAGTGGTTTATATTCGGTATTTCTTCGTCAAATTTTATTTAAATATCAATTTATATCGGAGGCGAATGGAAAATTGTCGATCACAACCAAGAAAGAAAGGACCAAAAATACAGCACAATCCTTATGATGGAAAATTTATCCCTCGCAGCCTAGTATCAAATAAACCATAGAAAAAGTTTCGAAATATAAAAATGATCCGCTTATATTTACAAAATAAATATAATTCTTCTTATTAAACCAAGAATAATTCAAAATTATATCAAATTCATACCAAAAGTGGTTTGAAAAAGCATGAGATACCATAATGTTTTGATTATTATTATTTTTGAAATTTAAGTATTTTCGTGAAAGTTAAAGAAAAAATTACATACTTTTGATATCCATTCTAGAATAAATTTGAAAATTTACGTACACTTGTAAATAATGAAAAACCGTAACTTAATTTTTTAACCAACCAAAAATGTCGTTCTCGTGATGATTTATCTCAGAAAACTATATATTGATATTACGTTCATTTTTAATACCTATCACTGTGGCGATATACACTTTAAACTGATCGTGACTAATCGTTAGTGTGTTAATCTCTAACAATTGCGACGATGAAGAAAGAAAATATTCCTCCTTTCTCGAGAAATTCTGAGCCGTCTGACTGGCTATTTCGATATGAAATAATTACTGAAACAGAAGACTGGACGCAAATTAAGCAATGCTCTCCACCTTACATTCTTTGACGAAGGGGTCCTGAAGGAGTCCCGCTCATCGTCAATATCGTCTATACCGGCATCAGAGAAAAGATTAGCCCAAATCAAGGATTGGATGAGCAATCTAAGAAGTAGCGGCGATTCACTCTCCTCTGACTTCTCAAACTTCACTTCGATGACCTTTTCTGTAAGACAGGATATTTCCTGCTTTCGATACAATTTAGAAGCCTCCCTGAAAGTGGCCCGACCATCACTTTCGGCTTCGGACCGAGATTACTTAGTATCGGAAAGAATATTGGCGTCTTTGCATCATGCAGTTGCAGTCCAAATTCGGGAATTGGGAGTCTGTGATGTCTCTAAAATTTGCCAAACCGCTAATATCCTGCCGACTCCAGATCCGGCGATTCACCACATGGCAGAGAGCGTTGATGAAGAATAAAAACCCAAGCGATAACATATTACACGCTGAAGAATTGACACCATAAATAAACGAAACGTTATTTCAAGTCATAAACAAAGTAATAACTAAGACGAGATATTGCGTCAGATCCAAGAGGGCATTGAAAGTCTACGGACTAATCAAACTAGGGGTTATGATAGCCTTGATTCATTTAAAACCTGTAAGAAGTGTGGATCGAGAGGGCACCAAACACAAGATTTTTTGGGGAAAATCGTCTGCTCCTTCTGTAAGAAAAGAGGACATTCCGCTCGAATTTGTTGAAATAAGAATAGTAATTCTCGTCGTTTCTATTCTTACTCTCTTTTTAATCATCTCGAAAATAACCCATATCTATTTGACTTCAAAATCCTGACAAACAATCGATGTGGTCAGGCCTTCTAAGATACGGGTTCTTGTATTCCGCTGATTTACGCAAAATTCGTAGAAAATATCAAAGTGGCCCCTTGTAAAGTTAATTTGGTTAGTGACAACGGAACCCAGACGAACACGATGGAAATATTAATCTATCTATTTTTATAAAAATAGATTACTGAAGCAGGATTTCATAATCTAGAGCAAAATAAATTGTGATCTTATTATTGGCTGAGACATACTGAAGGATAATAACACATTACTCGACACAAGAAACCAATATTCTAAATCAAAATACATTGATTGTTCGGCTATCGATAACCTTAAACTAAATATAAACGGTGGGTTACAGGAATGGCAAAGAGATAAAATATCAATAATATTGCACAAAAAATTGAGTGCTTTTCTACAAACGAGAACGATATCGGCCATACGAATCTGTGCCCTTTGGATATCTAAAAACGGGACGCAAAACCAATATGCTCAAAACCATATAGAATCCCAATGTATTTGAAAACTAAATTTGAAAATAAAATAGATAAAATGTTGCGCTACGGAATAATTAAAGAATCAAACATCCCATAGTGTTTACCAGTAGTCATGGTTTAAAAAAAAGATAATAGTCACAGACTGTGCGTAGACTATCGGAAATTGAACTCAGTTACATCTAAGGACCAATACCGCCAAACATCGAATAAATTCTAGACGAAACTTCTGGACATCAATATTATTCTTCTCTTGATTTTCAGTCTGGGTACTGGCAGTGTGCAGTCAGGGATGCAAGCAGATATAAAACCGCATTCTGCCCATATGTCGGATCTGAACATTATGAATACAATGTGATCCCATTTGGACTATGCAACGCACCAGGCACCTTTCAACGGTTGATTGATAAATTGCTAAATGGACTGAAATTCTGTAGTCTACTTTGATGACATCCTCATTTTTTCGAATTCCTTTGAAGAACATCTTACGGATATAGAGGAAGTTTTGGATAAACTACGAGAAGCCGGTTTGAAATCAAAACAGAATAAATGAAAGTTTGCGAAATGGAAAGTTGAATTTCTTGGATATACTCTTTGGAAAGATGGAATATCTGCTAACTCTTCTCATATAGACCCAATTCTAAACTGGAAATCTCCATCAAATAAATCAGATTTAAAATCATTCTTAGGGGTTTCAGGGTATTATCACAGGTTCATTGATAATTTCGCTTATATTGCACACCCCCTTAATAAGCTAATGAGAAAGGATGAGCCCTGGGAGTGGGACTATTCTACTGAACTCGCATTTAATCAACTTAAGGATCGATTGAAGAACCTACCAACATTGGGGAAACCAGACATCTCTAAGCCATTCATTCTGCACTGTGATGAATCTAATGTGGCTATTGGAGCAGTTCTCTCCCTACAAGGAAAACAAGGTCTGGTATCAATGGCTTTTACGAGTCGAACGTTGAATTCCACAGAAATAAAATATTCTACCATTGATAAAGAGTGCCTAGCGATCGTGGCTGCTGTCAGGAAATTCCGAAATTATCTATACGGATCTCGATTCCTGGTAATGACGGATCATAACCCACTCTTTCATCTGAAAAATATGAAAGACGTGAGAGGGCAACGCACACGTGAGATCCAGGAGCTGGAAGAATTCGATTATACCATTGAGTATATTAAGGGTAGTCAAAATATTGTGGCAGACTCGATTTCAAGAATCTCGTTAGCAATTAAGATTGACTTTTATAGGGATTTTGAAACGGAACAAAAAAAATCTAAGACTTATTCAACATGTTATCAAAGTACTTAGGCAGCAGGAAAATCCCAACAAAAAATGACAATATGGCACTGAACTTACTGAGAGGAAGAGCGCATTTAGAAATTATTGGTGATCTCCTATACCACACAGGTAGAAGAGGGAATAAAATAGTCGTTCCGGAACACTGCACAAATATGATTATCCAATCGATGCATGAAAAATATTTAGGTCACTTAGGAGTCAAAAAAACAGTATCATCTATTCGCGATAGGTTCTTTTGGCCCGATATGGCTTCTGATGTTAATGAACAGCTTTCTAAATGCTTGCTGTGCAACTTAAAAAAATCCAAACAGCATACTCCAAGAGCTGAATTGCATCCTATATCCGATAAAAGCAGATTTGGACTATGGGAGCTAGATTTTACCGGTCCCCAACCCACAACATTGAAAGGCAATAAATACATTATAGTGTGTGTGGATCATTTTAGCAAATGGGTCGAAGCAGCAGCCATACCAGATATATCAGCCAAGACCGCGGAAGAAGTTTTAATTTCAAATGTCATTTGCAGATATGGTGTGCCTAGTAGTATTCTAACAGACCAGGACACGGCATACGAATTCATATTGTTCATGCACCTCTGCCAGTTTATGAAAATTGAGAAGTTAAGGTCAACCCCTTACCATTCGTCAACTATTAGTCTAATGGAGCGAACTAACAAGACATTAAAAAAAACCTTGAGATCCATGGTTGCATCGAATCCTGAATACTGGGAGATACATCTCGATAAAGCCTTATTTGCAATTCGTGCTGCAAAACACAGTTCTACAAACTATTCTCCTGCATTCATAGTTCACGGATCGGAGCCTCAACTCCCTATAGATCTCTCAATAAATACCCTACAAATGCTTCCGAGGTACAAAATTATCATGTATTCTTTCAAAACATAGAGACCTCTCTCAAATCAACATTCAAAATTGTGGAGAATAATTTGAAAACCTCGGCTAACAAGATGAAACGTTTGTATGATACCAAAATCTACGAAACAAAATTTTCGGTCGGTGACAGCGTTCTTCTTAAATCTCCGGCGGCTTCAAAGCTAGAACCACGCTTTGAAGGACCGTTTGAGATAATTAAAGCTGAACATCCGGTATATGACATCAAAGAGCTATTCTATCCGAACAGGATTAAACGAGTCAATCACGACCTATTGTACCGATGCGCTAATCCTAATTCAAATCCAGAAGAAAATTCTAAGAATGAGCAAAGACCTTCTTGACCAAGAAAACCTCCAGGGTTCTATAAAGAAAGTTAAATAAGAGGGGAGGTATGTGGCGATATACACTTTATAATGATCGTTAGTGTGTTAATCTCCTTTTACAGCAGCATACGTTTTCTTCTCTGTGAAATATATAGAGGCTCAAGTGAAGATAAGTTTAATTGTTTATAACCGAGAAAGATAAATAAATCCATCACAATCAAATCATGATAAAGATGAAAAAAGCAATCAAATAATTTTTTAAATATATTTTTATTATAAATTAATATACCTTATTTAAATTTACTAATTTTCTCAGAATTTCATAGATTCATATGCACATCCACAAATGTTACTGGGAGAGTAACCTGAATTTTAGATTAAAAATTAAAGGAACATTCAGATCAGAACGAAAAAATAGAATTTAAACAGTAAAAATATCAAAAATATTTTTATTTTGTTGAAAAAATTTAAACAAGGAATTAATTTAAGTGAAATTAAAACAATCCCATTCATGAATTTTATGATTTAATGATGATAAGGTTGATCTCATTCTTATTAAATTATTCACAATCATAACATTTTTCTCAAGTTAATCTACAAAATACTTTAAAATTGATGTTGGATCCAAAATTATAAAATACTCAGCGGATTATAATGAGCATGAATACCTTATTATATGAAATGGAAAAACTATTTAAAGATGAAACAACGATATGTTAAAATATACAACACAAATTTGAAAAAAAAAATAAAATTCAATAAATATTATTATTATTTGAGAAATATCGGACATATAATATTATACTGAGTTTGAGCTGAACATTATCATTGTATTCTTACATGCGAAATTTTTATGAAAAATTGATTTGATACATCATTTATTCTAGTGTTTATATATAGATGAGCGAATCGATTATTTTTTATAATACATAAAGTTATTTATAAGAATTGTAAACTGATAGAGCATGATAAATGCTTGAATACTCTTTTTTAAGATTTAATTAATCATTAAACTCATAAATCTATAATTTTTGTGTGAAATTTATCTTTGGCTTATTATATTAATGATCTGTAAGTCTAAAAATAAAAAATATACTTTTAAAGTATAAATTAGATTTGTCTACATTGTAATCGCATTAGCTTTCTCGTTAAAGATTAAATAAACTTTGATTCGAACCAAATTTAAGTTAAAATCTAATATAAACTAGATAGTTAAACACTTTGATGATGTCATAACACTGATATGAATAAATTTTAAATTTAGTAATAAATAAATGATAAAATGTTTCATAGACTACGATTAGCCTGCTTCTGAATTGACATGTTAACGCACAATTTATCTTTTGATAATAGTGAAGAGAAAAAATAAAAGTATACTCTAAGAATATTATTAATATGATTTTATTCAGATAAGAGATTCAATTTTACATTTTGCCCATTAAATTTGACAATTGTTATGTCAATTTATTTACTGTAAAATAAGTGAATGATTATCATTAAAATTATATTTTTAAATGTTGAAAATGGAAAAAATATTTACATTATAAAAGTTTTATTGACCATTCTGTTTTGATACCCTTAATCGAAATCGCACGTTTCTAGAAAACAGAGGGAAAATATAATTGTATATATAACCATAAATTAATTAATTTAAGAAAACTATTTTTAGGGCAAAATTTAAACGAATAAAAACTGCATTATGCAAGTAAACTCAGACTAAAAGTATTCCATCTCCTTAAAGTTTTTAACTATGATATAAGGTGTTTATATGTGTCATTTATAAGAGTTCGGCCGACAATAATAGAATGCTTCAATAACTTTGATATTCTTGAAATTAATTTATAAACGAAAATAAACTAAATAGTCAAAAATATAATTAAAATCTTTCAAAGAAATTATAAAATAAACTCATTGATTCTTTTAAAGATTTTTTAGACATTTAAAAATCATCAATGATTTTGAGTAAATTGTTTCTTTTGTCTGTGAAGGGTTTCTCTTGAATTTTTCGTGAAACTATCACGTAATAAAATTATAGTATTTCAGAAAATATCTCAATGTAATTATTCTCAGACATCTCTCGTATTATAAATAAAAGCCAAAATTCAACATTTCGTCAAAATAATACTTTTTATTCAATTCAAGTTAAAAAAATTATTTATGATCAACTTCACTACATTATGAAAAGACTTTGTTAACGTTTAGAATATCTAGATGAGTCATAATAATCCTTTTATCTGTGGTTTTGCTTTACCTTCTTCTTACGTCTTTCATAGTAGCTATTGTCACATTTTGTCTTGCTGCTCATCTCTAGAATTGTCTTTTTTCCTGATGTTTATAAAATAAGGCTTAATGTAGTTTTGAACCCTAACTCACTTTGACTCATAAGATTTATCTTGTTTTCTTGGCATTGGTTCATTAAAAAAAGACGCATATATGAATATCGTAGTAAATAAATATGGTATCGCACAATACTCTTTCAAGATAAGACAAAATCTCACATTTAATATTGATGTTACTCGAGGGCTCATTGATCTTCTCTTATGGAGCGTAATATATCCACAATTATGAGTTTACAGATCATGAAATATGTTGCAAAATGTAAAATTTTTATACGTAAAGTTATCTAAAATATACTTATTAGAAATTTTGTTCGTAAGTTGCGAAAGCATAGAAAATATGAATAAATTTCTAAATTTCTAATGAATGTATGTTCGATTACGTATTATTATCAACTATTAAAAATAAATCTTAAAATGAAAAAATTTAATTGTTTTTCATGAAAAGCGATATTTTTTAAAATATTAAAATATCTAAACAGCGTAAAATTTAATTTTGAGGTATTAAAATAGATGTAATTTTATTAATTTTTTCGATAGAAAGATTAATAATCTAGATAATCAGATGAATGAAAAAAGATTAAGAGACTGGGTCTAGCCACTTGGTACATTTATTTAACAATCAAATAAATTATCCATAAGAACAATAATGTTCGCGGCATTCTTTATTCATGAAAAATAAATTAATAATTAATTATCGTTCGGTTTTTTTCTTGTTAAAATTAAAACCGTCTAATTTAGTTCACTTATGAAAAATATTATAAACATGTAAACCTCATCAATTTTTTTCCAAAAACAAAACTGAAAGCATTAATCACGCCAAATTACGAGAGCATCGGTTTATAGACGACGTATGAATGATTTTAAAGAGTTGTTTTCTATTCTTATTTTTGATTGATGGATCAATTGTTAACTCCCCTCATCCCGAAAAAGATAAAGTTGAAAACAAAAATCAAAAATTCTACTTAAAAAGTAAATCTACAGAACATGATTCACACGCGAAGAAGGTATCCAAGGACATATCTCATAGTCAAACTCCTGTTCAAAATTTCGATACTCTAGATGAAATAACAATCGATAAAGGCTTTTTACCATCTAGTTCGACAGAAATAATGACCATGAACAAAAATCAGAAATCAAATATTTGGTCTCGATGGATATTATATAATAAAAAGTGTCGTGAAAAAAGGAAGAGACTTTTGAGATTATTTCAAATTTATCAACCATCCAAATTAGATTTTTTTTCTCCAAATTATTTCAATGCATTGAAAAATAAGGGATCTGAATCTTTAAGTTCGCTGAGTTTAAAAATTCAAGATACTCCGAGGAACTTACACAGACCTAAATACCAAAGAACCAGTAAAGCGAGATCGACAATTGAAAATAAAGAGCTAAAGATAACTCGGAATCCTCAATTATTACGACCGATTTATAAAAGTGAAAAAGAATTTAGTCAGTATCCGGGATCGCCGTTGTGTCATATAACTGGTTCTACTGACTGCATTTTAATAGACACAAGTTTTAGTCAGATATGCCGTTGGAGGTATAGTCGGAATTTTTCGGTTAAAATAATAAAAAAATTTAATAAAGATAATACTTTCGGTTATTTTAAATCAACTTTAACTGATAAACATGAAATAAAATTTCTGGATAGAGTTTTGGCTGAGTTAAGTCTTTTATCTCATTTCGAATCACGTGAGATTTTGAATAAAAATCAAAAATTTAGTGGTCTGCTGCTTCAGCAGCTTATTGAAAACTTTCGCGAATTTTCGCAAGCAATGCAATATCTCTTTGAAAAACATCACTCGAATAAAACTCAAATAAATCCTAAATTATATAAAGATATTCAAGAACTCATGTTTAATTTGAGCATGAAAACATTTGCAGTATTTTTTTCTTATATAAGGAGCTCTGCACAACATTCTTTTCACATAGAAGGAAGACAATTATTCGATGTGGAGTACTTATTGATCCTTTGTACTACCAGAAATTTAATGAAAAAGGTAGATATTTCGGAAAAGTATTTAAATGTATCTATCTAAGCATAAAATCAAACATTGGATATTCAATAAATTCAAAGAAATGGTCATGATTGAGTCAAATGAACATTGATTTTGTTATTAAATAAATGGAATAAATGTTTGAAATATATTTTTTATAAATTTTCTCCTATTTTTTGGATTTTTACAATATATACATTACTAAGTTATGATTTATGATGTAAGATAGGAAAATTGGTTTTTCATCGTTTTCTTAGATTCTTAATTTTTAAATTCAAGATACTTTTAATGATAATATAAATTATGTTTTAAATATTTATGAAAAGTGGAATCTTAATATTATGTTTAAGTATAAATATTTCCATTATTGACCTAAATGGAATTTTTTAATGGGTAATATCTTAACCTATTATTTGTTTACTGTTTAACTATCAATATCATCTTCTGTCAAAATGGAGAATTTATATTTTTGTTGATGAGTTTTTGATAAGAAATTGATAAAATCATTAAGAGCTACGTTTTTTCAACATCAAATTTTTTTACTTTTGGATTAATTTTATTAAATTTGATAAAAATAAGGGTCTTTTATACTTCATTATCTTAAAACAAAATATCTCATGAAAGTGTTTCTTTTTAAATTTTACCTGTACTATTTGTATAATATGATATTTAAAACATTGAAATAAATCGTTTTTTAAGAAAATTATTTGAATATTTAAATGGTGGAGATGTATTTCAATTAAAATTATCCCCAAACACTTTGTCATATATCATAATAACTCCCAGAAGTGATTTATTAAATGGAAGATATTGATCTTACAGATGAATTAATTGACTTAAACCGTAAAAGAATAAAGTGATAAGTTATGGTTTCACGCATTTTAAATATTAATGTGAAAGAACAACAAAAATGGTATGTTTCAATGTTTTTTTATTTTTATAAATGTAAAACGAGAACATATTAAATTATTAATTTGAAAGAATCAAAATTACTCCTCAAATTAAAAATAATTTTTGGATATTTCGTAGTTTAAGATCAATAAAATCTCTCAAATGCAAAAAAACTTTAATTTTAATTGAATTTGTTTATATCAAAATTTTAAATCTATTTAACTTCATGAAAAGATCCAAAAAATTCATACCCAGAAAAAGTGGATATAACAGAATAGAAGACAATTTGAATAAAAAATATTTCAAATTTCACATTATAATTGGATTTGAGATTAATTTTTAATAACTAATATGGGACACTCCTCGATTCATTTAAAAATATAATGTAGATACTATTCATTTTTGAGTAATAATGTCCACCAAAGACAGTTAAATAAATAAAATTAAACGCATGGTGAGTTTACAAAAACGCAATTAAAGTAATATTGTTAAATTTTTATATTATGAGTAACGTATATGAGAAGACTTTACATTAAGCTATCTTCTCAATGAAAAATATTCAGAATAAGGAAAAGACTTTTTCATGGAAATTACACAAGATTTATTTTTATTGTCATGTTTGAACATAGTTTGTCAGATATGAAAAACTATGAAAGCATCGGTTTTAACTGTTAAAAATTCATTTTTTATAATCTGTAAATTTTAAAAAAGTAAGGAATATATGTGTGAAATGGAGCTGGAACCCTAACTAACAGACTCTTGAAGATATTTTAAAATTACACTTTTAATCATAATAAGTAAGAAGTTATTTTCAGACAACTTAAATTATTTAATATACAAGGACTCACTATTTTTCGGGTCTAACTGAAACGATATAATCAGAATTGTAAAAACTAAAATCATAACACGTTTTACTTGACTTCTCCATCTCATTTATAAATGTTAATTTTTTGAATGATTCAATGATTTTTAATGACAAGATAATTTGTCACATTATTCTAAGTTTATTTTAGCTACTCTCAGAGAAAAATTTCAAGACACTAGAGAACATAATATTATTACTTTTAAAATTGTTTTTTATTATATCCAGACAAATATCATATTTTCTCCTCTTAAAACTTATGCAACATTTACACTTACAGATTTGAAAAATCAGAAAATAATCGTGATTGTTTTATTCGGAATTTTTTAACATTATTTTGAATCACAAAATATATTTAAAATTTTCAGTCAGATAAACAAAATATAAAATTAAAGGAATTTATTTTAATTTCTTTGATATTCACTATTTTTCTAACGTGTGATATAAGGGTTACAGTGACATATTAATATCTATGTTAAATATGATCACGCTTTTCAAAACTATACATTCAAGAATTTTACGTATAAATTGTTTATTTAACTATATCTCGTGATGATGCAATGCAAAATAAACCTTAAATGTTTTTTACAGATATTTAAATTATTAATTTTATTAAAATAGATTAAAAATAATTCATTTAAAGAAAAGACAGAAATAATTATATCAGCAAAAATGATGGAATTCTGATTAAAAAGCACAATTTTTTTAATCTTAACTGACAAAAAAAATGAATTACCTAACATTTCTCATTGCAACATATTATATTTGACAACTTTGGTGATACAAAAAATTCATAAGTAATAAATAAATTTAGCTGTATGTATTTTATGAAAACCGTAATTCGCAAAGCTAATTTACATGATTAAAAATACTGGAAATAGTTAAATGTTAAAATTTTGATGATTCCAAGAACATCATTTTGAAGTCATAAAAATACACGATTTGAATGTTGATTTAACTTACTTTTATTTCCAAGATATTGCATTGCTTCCGATAAATCTCGAAAGCAGCCAATTAGATAAGGATGTAATTATTTTTTTGACTCAATTAAATTTTTAACCATGTCTGCGTGTGTATGGAAGAAATAAAATTGTTAATTAAATCATAAGATTAAGCAAAAATTCTATTTCATATTCACGGGAAAGCTGTGATCTGAGATAGATGAAAATGTTTTCAAATTAGAATTTTTTATATCTAAACAGTTAAAATTCCATAATATATCCAAAATAATGGTTAAATGTGACATCAGTTTTTCAAATTATGTTATTTAAAACAGAATTCATAATCTCTCGAGATACTTTTTTCAATTCCTTAATCATTACTTGACTTTCAAAATGAGGACGAAATTTAGATTATATTTTTATTTTATAATCTATCACTTCTATTGAACAGTTCTCGTGATTTCTTCTCTATTCTTTATGAAGAGTCTTTAACCTTTTTTAAATGTGTCGAAATTCATCATAAATGGTAGTTTTTGATTGAGCTTGTTGAATTATCAACGATTGGTAACTCTTTATTGCATAAAAAATGTACGTTAATGGTTTTAAAACAAACAATAAACAATAATGTTCTTATATTTTTGTGATATTTTCAAATGTCTTTCAATCTTGAAGAACGTGTGGACTATTATTGGCATCTAATATTGACCTAAAGATATTCCAAAAACAAAATTAACTTTTTCTGTTTATATTTCTTAAAACTGAAAACTTTGACATTATTTACACTTTTTTCAGTCGATCATTCTGGAATGATACCATTTGAAGCATTAGGAAAAGATGGATTATTTGAATAAATATATTCCTCCTCTTATATCATTGTATTATACTCATTTTTCGGAGTATAAACAGATGACTGATTTAAAATTGTCAGATAGATCAAAAATGACATCATTAGCCGAAAAACATCGAATTTAAAACTAGTCGTTCGTAATGGAGCATGAATATCAGTTTTAATTCGTTTTGAATCATCAAAAACATTCTATTTATAAGGTTGTATCAAATATTTATGAGAAATGAATTTAATTTTCTTGAAATTAAAAATATGAAAATTAGATAATTTAGGATCTGATATTGTTCTAATACCTTACCACTAATAATTAATAACTTGGTAAATTTGTTAATTTGTAAATTTAATTTTTGTTGTTATCATCCATTCTCAAAAGAATGTAACATTTTAACGTTATGGAATTAAAAGATCAGTTGTGACCATTATGGCTCATGTCATTTGATGGAAATGATGAAAAAATTAAATATATCTAAAAATGAAAATGTATTTTTCTTTGTCATTATTGTTTTTTTTAATTTGATAATTTGAGTATTTTTTTATTTTATCAGTTTTACATACGTAAAAATTCTGTTTATTGTTTATTAAATAATAAATTACAACTTCTGATTTCAAAAATAAAAGCTGATTGGTTCATTGAATGCTACTTATCATATTAAACATGCCAAAATAATGACCATATAATTTACCTAATTTGAGACTAGATTTATAGTGAAATTACTCTTCATTTCATATTTTTAAAGAAAAAATTAATAATTCAAGATAATTATTTATGATACTGTTTTGTGAAAAACATCTTATCATGCAAATTCGTTATTTTTTAAACCTTTTTACGTGAGAAGGATAACAAAAGTAATTTTACTGAATTCTTCTGAAATACTCTCTTTGCGCTCTGGTTTATCTTTAACATTTCGAGAATTAAGAAGGCATTATAATTTTAAGATCATACTTTCAAGTTAAATATAAAATCCAAAGAAACAATTAACAATACATTTTAATTACATTATAATTAGATGTTAAAAATTAAACGATTGAGATCAGAAATTCTTTTATTTTTAGTTTTGAAAAGCGTGATCATTTTTTACAGAGATATAAATATGTCACGGTAACCCTTATATCTTACGTAATGAAAATAGCGAATAACAACGAAATCAAAATCAAATATAGCTTTCTTTCGATTTTATATCCAGTAAAACTGATCAAAAATTTTAAATATATTTTTATATTCATAATTAAGTGAAAAATTCAAACATATCAATATCTTTTGTTTCAGATATTTAAAATATGTTGTTGTAAATGCTTTTATCTGTTCTTAGTTGTGAAAAAGCTATACTTGTTGTGATATAATTATAAAATCTTTAAAAATAGCTATATTATTTTCTCAAATAAAGTTTAATGTTCCATTAAAATGCAGATAGTATTATATGACAAATTATCCTGTCATGAGAAATTATTTAATCATACAAAAAAGTAATATTTCTTAGTGAGATCAAAACGACCAGTTTGCCTTATTTTGGTTTCGGTTATTACATTTCTGATTTCATACTTTAAGTTAAATCACAAAAATATTAAGTCATTCTATCTTAAATAATTTATGTTTTTCCGTCAATAGCGCCTTACTAACATTTATTAAAAAATGTAATTTTCAAATATCTTCAAGAGCTCGTTATTCAGAGTTCAAATTATATTTCACATATATTTTCGGATATATTAAAATTTAAATCATAAAAATAAATTAAATTTTGAACAAATTTAAAACAGCTAAGACAGATTCTACAATAATTCTACAATTGTGAGAAACTATGTTCATGTATGATGATTATCGTAATACTTTTTTCATTTCAATACAAAAGTTGATTTTTTGTTTCGACGATTTTTAATAAGTATGTCGCTTTGTGAAAGGTTTCTAATATACTTTGTGCCTTGTTTGATTTTATCAACTTCTTTTAAATTTACTTTTCTGTACATTCTCTTTGATTATACTTTTATTTATTAAACTTTATATCATATTAATGTTTTCTTAATAATTGTATCAAATCTACATTATCTTTATTTAATGAGTATTATTGTTTTACATGTTAGTTATTAAAGATCAATTCCATAGATTATATTATAGAATAAGCTGAATTTAATACATAGTTTGTCTTCCATTCTATTATCTAATAATATATATCGTTCCGTATAGGATTTTTAAAATCATTCAAGTTGTTAAATAAATGTGAAAATTCTGATTTATAAATGTTCACATAATTTTTTAGACTTTTTTCTGCTCACGTTATGAAATATTCAACATTGTTATTTTTTTGAACTTTATGAGTAATTTTGATTTACTTTTTTCTATCATTCTATATTTTATCGTGGTAAAAATTTATAAGAAACTTTATGAACAAAAACCGGAAATCTTTGTTGTTCATTTAAATTTATATCATAAATACTTGAGTCGAAAACATATTTCTTAAATACTCTCCCATTAAAGTCATAAAATACATCTGTAACATCAATAAATTCGATTTACTCAATAACTTTTGAGACTTATCGTAGTTTGGTAAAATTATCTAGTTTAAATGTTAAATGAAAAAATCCCCATTTTTTCAATAATTTGTTTCTTTTTAAAAACCAAAATTCTATGCAAAGTTTAATAAGGGATATAATACAAACATTCCAGGTAAAATTTGGATATAAAAACACTATCCAGATATATTTTTTGAAGAGAATGAATTCAAACATGCAGTTATTTGTATAAATATAATAAGATTAATCTAAAAATAGAAAAATTAGACATGGATAAAACATATATTTTTAGGTTTTATCTGTTGTAAAATCTATAACTATAAGGCCAAAATATACATCCTCATTTTGATAGAAACTGATATCGACAGTTAAAACAGTTAACAAACAATAAGTTATGAAATTGATCAACTCAAAACATTCCATTTATGCCTATTCAGAAAAAGTTATATTTATATTCACTTTAAAGATTACTTGATTCGTATAGATGAAAAGTTAAATTTATAATATTGGACAAATAATGTCTAAAATACAAGAAATATGAATCTTATGAAAACTTTAAAACATCCCATATTTTTCTCGATTACATTTGAACGGTTTTCTTTTTATGTATTAAAAATTGAAAATAACAAAATTTTTGATTTTTAAAATTATTCCATTAATCTATATCAACTATTAAATAAGGAACGAAATAAATGTTAATTTGGCTCAATAATTACCATTTCTTTGTGTCTTTCAAATATGTAACTTTTGATTTTTTCTGAAAATAGATACACTTAAAATACTATTCCGATACATCTACCTTTATCTTCAAATTTCTGAAGGTACAAAATATCAATAAATACACCATCGCAAAACTGTATTCTTTTTATGCGAAAAGAATGTTTTGCATTGCTCTTAGAATGATATAAGCATACTGCAAATGTTTTAATTCTCAAATTAGAGGTGAGTTCTTGTAGGTCTTTATACAATCCAGGATTCAAATGGGATTTACACAAAATATATTTATTTAAGAGATAATCCATAGCTTGCGAAAATTCGCGGAAGTTTTCAATTAACTGCTGAAGTAAGAGACTACTAAGTTTTCGATTTTTATTCAAAATCGCACGGGATTCGAAGTGAGACAAAAGACTTAACTCAGTTAAAACTCCATCTAGAAATTTGGTTTCATGTTGATCTTTTAAAGTTGATCTAAAATAACTGAAAGTATTTTTTTGAATAAATTCTTTGATCATTTTTACCGATGGTCTCTGACAACACCTCCAATAGCTTATCTTACTAAAACTACTGTCTATCAAAAAGTAGTCAGTAGAATCACGTCTACGACACAACTGTGATCCTGGATATCGACCAGACACAATTTCATGTTTATAAGTCAATGGTAATAATTGAGGATTCAGAGTTATTTTTGGATCTTTATTTCCGATTGTCGATGTCTCTTTACTTGTTCTTAAGAACATATGTCTCTGTATGTTCCTGGAAATATCTCTAATTTTATTATTCAGCGAGCTTATCGATTCGGACCCCTTCTTTTTCAATGCAAGGAAATCAGATGGTGAAAAAAAAATCGTATTTGGATGGTTCATAAGTTTGAAATAATCTCAAAAGTCTCTTCCTTTTTTCATAACACTTTTTGCCATATAATTTATATCTCAACGAAAAATCTGATTTATGATTTTTCTTCATGCACATTCTTTCTGTCCAACTAGATGGTAAAACGTCATTATCAATTTTTATCGCATCCGTAGTACCGAAATTTTTAACAGGAGTTTGACTTTGAGATTTTTCCAATGATACCTTCTTTGCTGGTTGATAATGTTCTGTAGATATATGTTTTAAATAAAATTTTTGGTTTTTCTTTACAATTTTATCTTTTTCGATACAAGGGGTATTAACAATCGATCGATCAATTGAAAATAATAGGAAATAATATATCTTGAAAACCATTCACACGTCGTCAATAAACTGATGTTCTCGTAATTTCGCGTAGTTATGATTTTCAGTTTTTTTAAAATAAATTTTTTTAGCTTTGAATTTTAATAATATATTTTAAAAGGGAACTAAATTAAATTGTCATAATTTTTACTGAATAAAAAGTCACGAAACAAGAATTTATTTTCAATGATAAAAGAATTTCGAGAACATTATTGTTCTAATCAATGATTTATTTGATTGTTAAATAAATGTTCAAAGCAACTAGATCCAGTCTCTTAATCTATTTTCACTATTCTGATTATCTAGATTATTGATCTTTCTATCAGATAAATTGATAAAATATCTGTGAAAATACCTGAAATATGAACTGTTAAATCTTTTATATATTGTAATATAGTTAAAATAATTTCGCTTTTCTTAAAAATAATTAATTTTTTTCATTTTAAGATGATTTTAATATGTTGATAATAATACGTAGTTGAAAACACATTCATTGGGAATATTGAAATTTCTCGATATTTTCTATGATTTAGATACATATAACAAAATTTTAAATAAATTTATTTGAGATAACTTTACGTATGAATATGATACCTTTTGCTGATCGATTTCATGATCTTTAAAATCATTACTGTGGATATTTTACATTTTGAAAGTGAAGACCGATGAAGGCTTGAGCAAAAACGAGATTTAATGTAAGATTTTGAGTTATCCTGACGGAGTATTGAGGTATATAGTTTTTATTCATCATGAAAATCGAATATAGGTTTTATTTTTAATAGACCTATGCCACGAAAACGCGGTCGCTCATATGAGTCAAAGTGAGTTAGGATTCAACAATACTCAACCTTATTTTGAAAAATGGAGTATGAGGTAGACCCGAGAGAACAGCAGAACGGTAAAATGTCTCATCAGCGCTACTATAAAGGGTGAAAAACGATTTCAACATTCTAAGACAGATAAAACTATAGTTTTGACTCATTTAGCTCTACAAAAACGTAAATTACGTTTTTTCCTAATGTATGGACGTTTATCATTAAATATTAATCACATAATTTTTCAACGTGAATTGGATACAAATAAGTACAACATTAAAGAAATTTTTAATTGTGGATCTTAATTTAATTAAGAGAGATATTTGAGAATTATCTCATCGAGATTTTATCAGATATACTTTGATTTTATTTGGTGATAATTTCACAAAAATTTAAAAAGAAACCAGTTTAAATACTAATTAAGCAATATACTAAAAATCATTGCTCATTTTTAATTTTGGTGTCACTAAAATCTTTAAAAGAATCAACTCGTTTATTTTTAATTTCTTTGAACGATTTTACCAGTATTTTTGACTATTTAGTTTATTCTTGCTAGTCTATTTATTGCATTAATATCAAAGTTATAAAGGAATTCTATTATTGGTTGAACTCTCATAAATAACAGGTATACATCTTGTATATTTGTTAAATACTTTTCACAGATGGCATATATTGTGTCTTAGTTTACTTGCATAGAACAGTTTACCTTCTTTTTTAATTTTCTGCTGATAATGTCTAAATTATTGATCTGCTTTAAATTAATTAATATTTATGGTTATAAATACTGTTTTATTTTTCATTCTGTTTTATAGAAAGTTCAGTTTCGATGAAGCACATCAAAACAGACGGGTCAAATAGAATATTTATAATTTTAATATTTTTTTTCAATTTCAACATTTAACAAGATAATTTTAATGATAATCTTGCACGTATTGTCTAGAAAATAAATTAAATCAAATTAACAATTTTCAAATTGAAAAAATTCGAAAATAAAATTGTTCAAATGTATGTGAAGAAAACAAAATTGATATCTCATATCTGATAAATTTCAAGCTTTTAATATTCTTTGAAAAAATTGTTATTTTCCCACTCCTTTTTGAACAAAAGTTAAATTATTCTCAAACATCTCTACTATGAAGAATTTTAATCGTAGTCTGAGAAACATTTGATCGTTAAAATTTATTTTAAATAGAAAAATTTTTTCACGTCATCTTATAGACGTCGTTAAGGCGGTTTAACTATCAATTTTATTTTAGATATTAACTTAATTGCGAATCAGTGTTGTTTAATCTTATACGAAAAAAACTTCTACGATTACAATGTAGACAAATGAACGTTATGTTTTAAAAAATATTTTTATTTTAAAAGCCTGTCAAATCATCAAAATAAAACGCCAAAGGCATAATTCACAAAAAGTTGCAAAAATTATAATTTTATCAGTTTAATAATAAATTTAATTCTCTCCAAAGTTATTTAGGCGTCAATCGTACTCTATCAGTCTGCGACCCTCAAAAACATCTCGATATATTTAAAAAAAAAACTATCTCAACTATATATAAAAACTAAAATCAAATCAAAATCAATTTATTGATTTGAATATTTTTAATGATCGCACAATTTGTATGTTTAGCGCAGACTCAATATAACATTAAATTTCCGATACTTATCCAATAACAATAATATTTAATTTATTATATTTTTTCTAATTTATTCCTTAGATTCTCATAAAGCTTTGTTTCATCTCATTAGAATTTTTAGATTTGAAATCTTAAGGTATTCATACGCTCATTATCGCAGTTTAATTAATACTTTTGAATGCAACGTTAATTTTAAAGTATTTTAAGCATTAATCTTAGAAATAATTTATGATTGAGAATAATTTAGTTTAAATGAGATATACCTTATGATCGTTAAATTGTTTAAACGTCACTAAAAATAATTCCTTGTTTGAATTTTTTCCCAAAAATAAAAATATTTTAAATAATTTTATTGTTTAAATTTCATTCTCAAATTCTGATATGAATGATCGTTTAGTTTTTAATCTATAATTCAGGTAACTGCCCATATTACATCTGACCAAGTGAAGAGGAAACTCTTAAATAATCCTAAAATTTGTAAAATTTAAAATAAATTAGTTAATGTCAAAAGAAAATTAATAATTTAATTCAATATGATTATCTTTCAACTATTACTGATGATTTAGAGTTGATGGTATTATTAATCATTCTCGATTGTAAACAATTCAACTTACATCCACTTGAGTTTCAATATATTTCGCAGAATAAAGAGCGTATTTTGCTTTAATAAAATAAATAAATGGAGTCAAATACGGATGCTCGTTGTGGAAAACACGACAAATAATATTTTATTGTATTTAGAAGATTTAAGTACTTTATGAACTATGATAATCTTAAAATACATTTATATTTCAATGTGAGGGTGAAAATTTTTTTAAACCATGTTCATGAAAAATAATTCAAAAATTGGTTCAAGAGGTTCGTCTTCTTTATTTAGGCATTTTATGTAATTTTTTCCAACTGAAACATATCAGATATGAAGTATAGTTTAGAGTCAAATATAAAACAGTATTTGACCTCTGTTTTCCTAAAATACGTTAAAATTGTAGAGAACCATTAAAAGATTTATTTTGATTTAAAAATAGCAACTGAGTTCTGTACTCGTTTTAATTTTTGTTTTTAACTACCGATACTATTAACAACTCTAAATCTACAGTGATAGTACTGAATATTCATTCCTCTGTCACGAGAGAGATAGTTTCGTTTAGAACGTTGCAACATGTATTTGTGTTCTTTCCAGTTTTAAAGTAAAAAAATGCAAGAATAAAAAGTTCGGTTCAAAAATCCTTCACCATTATAATAAGTCATTGAGTAAGCGGTGAGGGCATACTTATGACAGTACCACCATCAATGAACGTATGTCCATAACGTCAAATTAAAGTAAGAAGCTCGTCTGTTACCCATATCATTGATTGGTTGGGTTCTCTGCTGATATCGCCTCAACAATGCATCGTAAAAATGTTTTCTGTTGTTCATACTACTCATTTGGAAGTATGGTTGCGGAATGAAAAATGTTAACATTGTTGGATTATTTATTCCCCCTTATCATATTGTTTTTTTAGCTTTTTTAGAATAAAGTTAACAGACGATGCGTATATACGTTTTATTCTATCAGTATAGATTCATATATTTAATGATAATTAAGAGATAATCTTTTGTTTCAAAAAAATAAGTTTCCGGCGCTATCAAATTTTAGTATTTAAGTATTGAATTTTCCTCTTTTTATCACATATATGTTCCCATTTTCGATTAATATTACATGGCACGATTGTATTTGACCCTTTAAAAACCTACTGTAAATTATTTCATTTTATTTTAGATTAAACTGGTAAGTATAATCTGTAAATATAAATTTCCTCTTAATTCCTGCCTTGCCAAAGATAAACAAGAGTGTGAAAAGAATATAATCGAATAATTTAGTAGAATTACTTGATTATCATTAAAACATTATCAGGTTAAAAAATTAAAGTCTTACATTCAATGAATGATGTTAACAAAACATGAAGTCAAAAATAATTATCTAGAATGATCAATTTATCCTTTAAAAAATATGAAATCAAGAGTAATTTCATTATTAAGCGTGTTTAAACTGAGACAAATAATATTAACATAATTTTGGCATGTTTTATATGAAAAATAACATCCAAAGAATAAATCAACTATTATTCTATGAAATCATCAGAAATAATTTTGTGATTTATATACATTTAACCGAATTTATTAGCATTTACCACTTATAAAATAAAAAAATACTTTATTTGGACAGCTAAAAAACTTAAATCACAAAGAAAGTTAAATTTTCAGTTTGTGCTATATCTGATTCCTTCATCATTTTCATCAAATGGCATGTGCAAAATTTGATATTACTAACATTATAATTCCATTGTCCAAAACTGATTTATTTTTAACTGAATGAATTATAGCAATAAAATTAACGAAAAAAATTATAAATATTATAGGTAATAAATTATTAATGAGAATACATGAAAAATATCATATCCTTAATTACAAAAGGTTCATATTTTTAATTTTAAGAAAATAAAATTCATTTTTCTTCATATTTGATAAAATGTGATGGAAAGAATGTTTTGCTTAATTTAAAACGAATTAAAACTAATAAACTTGTTAAAATACGAACATATAGTTTTATACGACATTTTTCGACTTAATCATGACATATTGACAATCTTAACAATTTAAATCAATATTATGTATTTTAATAACATGAATATAATACAATGGTTGAAGCTGGGGAATTTATAATTTTTCAAATTATCAATCTCATCCATGTATTACAGATAGTAATCTGACAAAAATGATCAACTGATAAAAGTGTTAATAATTTAGATGTTTTTAGTTTTATTAAATACAAAACAGATTACAGTCTTTTTTATTGCTGCTCACTGTCTAACCGTCTGAATTCGGAAACAGTATAGTAGCACGTTCTTCAAGATAAAAAGCAGCCTGAAAATATTTGAAAAAACTATTAAAACGTTTATGATTATTGTTTGTTTTGAACCCATTAATATTCAATTTTTTACAATAAACAGTTACCCTTCTTTGCTAATTAAATAATTTCAATCAAAAATTACCCTTTATAATGAATTTCGATACATTTAGTATAGGTTACAGACACTTCATTAAGAATTTAGAAGAAATAATGAGACAATTTCAACAGAAGAGAAAGATTAGGAAATAAGATAATCTTAATTTTACCATAATTTAAAAGCCGATTATGATTCAGGAACTGAATATAAAATCGCTCGAGGTTATGACTTCTGCTTTAAATAACGGACGTCCTGACATCCAAATGTTTTGGAAGTATTTTAAACATCCAAATGTTTCGATGTTAAAAAAGATCGACTCTTAAAACATTTTCATCTATTTCATATCACTAATTTCAGATGAACATTAAATTTAATATTTTGATTAGTTTAACGATTTTATCTCTTCTGATACACGCAGACTTGGTAATAAATATAAAAAATTAAAAACAGAATGACATCGTAAGCTGATCGATTACTTTCGAGATTTTTTGGAAACAATACAATATATGGAAGTAAAAGTAAATAAAATCAATATTCAAATCATTTATATCTAATATTTCAAAACGAAGTTCTCCTCCTCTTTTCAACTTTGCAAAATAATGTATCTCCAGTATTTTCTAGCGTCTAAATTAGCTATGCAAACAACTATTTTCGTAGAATACATTCTGCTAAATGTGTGGAGAACTTATGAATATTTTTTATCACCAAATTAGTGAATTGTTTTATGTTGCAAGGAGAATTATTTTGTAGATAAAATTTTTGTCAGTTAAGATAACAAACATTTTGTGTTTTAATCGGAATTGCAACATTTTTGAAGATAGAATTTTGAACGTTTTTTCTTAAAATAACTTGTTTAATTTATTTTATAAATTCATAATTTAAAAATTTGTAAAAACATTTAAAACGAAATATTTTTGCTTTTCATTATCATGAGATATCATAAAATAAACGATTTGAGACAAGAAATTATTTATGTAATTTTTAAAGCGTGTTCATATTTTACAGAGATATTAATATTTCACGGTAACCCCTGATATCCTACGTGTAATAAATGTCGAATAGCATAAAAATTAAAATCAACTATGAAGTTCCTTTAATTTTATATTCTGTCTAACTGATCAAAATTTAAATATATTTATGTATTGATTCAAAAAATCATTTACAAACTCTTTCTTTTTAGATTCTTAAAAGATATAAGTGTAAATATTTAATCATTTTTAAAGGTGAAAATTGGATATTTGTGATATAATTATAATATCTTAAAAAGTAATGATTATATTATTAAATGAAGTTAAACTTGTATTAAAATGCATATAGAATAATGTGACAAATTATCACATCAATAAAAATTTTTGAACCTCAATAAAGTTATATTTTGGGAGATATAAAAGAAGATATATGCCTTATTTTAGTTTTGAAATAATTTTAATTTCTTTATTTCAGCAATTCACCAAAATATTGAATTCATGTATTTTAAATAATTCGAGTTGATATGTCACAGCACTTTCACAAAAATTTGATTTTAACATGCTTGAAATCATTTAATGAATGTCTTCAAGAGTCTGTTATTAAGTGTTCCAATTACATTTCACTTATATTTTGTCATTTATTAAAATTTAACTTTTATAATAAATAAAATTATGAAAGAATTTAACATTTAAAAGACAGAATCATTTAAAATTTATAAGATATGGGAAACTACGTTCATGCATGATTATTATCGTAAGTCTTGTTTCATTCCACTACAAAATTTCATTCCTTATTCGGACAATTTTTCATTATATACTTTTCGCATGTGACAGTATATAAATTTCGTCTAAATTTATTTTTCTGTGCATTCACCATGATTTTACTTTTATTTATTAAACTATATTTCGTTTAATATGATCCTTATTAATTAAATATAATCATTATCTTTATTTAAATGAGTATTCTAGTTTGACATATTAGTTTTTAAAGATTAATTTCATAGATTATATTGTCGCATTCCATTAATTTTATACATAGTTTGTCTTCCATTCTGTTATCTTATTATATATATCGTTCTGTATAGGATTATCAGAATCATTTAAGAAGTTAAATAGATTTAAAATTCTGATTTCAAAATGTTCATAAAAAAATTTTTTGTGATTGAGATTTTTCTGCTCATGTTACTATGAAATATTCAACAATGTTAATTTTTAAATTTGATTGGTTAATTTTGTTTTCTCTCATTTATCATTCTATATTTTAATGATAAACATATAAGAAATTTTGGAACAAAATCTTGACATTTTTGATGTTCATTCACATTGATAATTAGAAATATGTGAGTCCAAAACATGTCTTTATCGTTTCCCATTAAAGTAAAAAACTCATCTGTAACATCTATAAATTCAATTTACTCAATCACTTTGAGAGATTATGATATAGTACAAAGTTTTTGGTTTTAATAATTTTTATTGAAAAAGTACTCCATTTTTTAATAATTTGTTTATTTTATAAAACTAAAAATTCGGTGAAAAGTTTAATAAGAGCATATAAAATAAATATTCCAGGTAAAATTTTGATTTAAAAACACTTTCTTGAGGCATTTTTGTTTTAAGATAATGGATTATAATACAATTATTTTTATAAATTTAATCAAGATTAATCTAAAAATAGAAAAATTAGACTTTGAAAAACTTGTATTTAATGATTTTATCAATTGAAAATCTATAATTATAAGCAACAATATAAATCGCATATTTTGATAGAAGTTGATATCGACAGTTAAAACTGTTAAACAAATAATAATTTACAAGAAATCACCAACTGAAAACATTCCATTTAAATGCCAATAATGAAAATATTTACATTTAGATGTACTTTTAAGATGACTTGAATCATTAAGATAAAAACACTACAGTTATAATCTTGTAAAAATTTCGTCTAAAATTCAATATCAATGACGCTAAGAAAAACATTCAACCAACCTCTTTTCCCTCTATTTAAATTTGAAATATTTTCTGTTTAATTTATTAATAAATAAAATTAAAATTTATAAAACATATATTTCATAAATTTATGTCCATTACTTAATATAGATAGAAATCAATGTCCATTTGGCTCAATCATGACCATTTCTTTGTGTTTATCAAATATGTAACTTTTGATTTTTTTCTTAAATAGATAAATTTAAAGTACTAGTCCGAGACGTCTTCCTTTTTCTTTAAATTTCTGAAGGTACAAAGGATCAATAAGTACACCACATCGTATAAGCGTCTTCTTTTTGTGCGAAAAGAATGTTGTGCAGAGCTCTTAAGATAATATAAAAATACTGCAAATGTCTTCATGCTCAAAGTTGACATGAGTTCTTGAAGATTTTTATAAAATCCAAGATTCAAAATACTACGATATATGTGATGTTTTTCAAAGAGATTTTGCATAGCTTGCGAAAATTCGCGAAAGTTTTCA
This sequence comes from Neodontobutis hainanensis, assembly GCA_024349245.1. Lineage (NCBI taxonomy): Eukaryota > Metazoa > Chordata > Actinopteri > Gobiiformes > Odontobutidae > Neodontobutis > Neodontobutis hainanensis. Next base: position 4,409 of record JALDNG010000422.1, on the reverse strand, counting down.
ATAAGCTGCTGAAGTAGTAGACCACTAAATTTTTGATTTTTATTCAAAATCTCAAGTGATTCGAAATGAGATAAAAGACTTAACTCAGCCAAAACTCTATCTAGAAATTTTATTTCATGTTTATCAGTTAAAGTTGATTTAAAATAACCGAAAGTATTTTCTTGATTAAATTTTATTATCATTTTTACCGAAAGTTTCCGACAACACCTCCAACGGATTATCTGACTAACACTTGTGTCTATTAAAAAGCAGTCAGCAGAACCAGTTCTATGACACAACGGCGATCCCGGACACTGACAAGATTCTTTTTCACTTTTAAAAATGGGTCGTAATAATTGAGGATTCAGAGTTATCTTTAGCTCTTTATTTTCAATTGTCGATCTCGCTTTACTGGTTCTTTGGTATTTATGTCTGTGTAAGTTCCTCGGAGTATCTTGAATTTTTAAACCCAGCGAACTTAATGATTCAGATCCCTTATTTTTCAATGCATCGAAATAATTTGGTGAAAAAAAATCGTATTTGGATGGTCGATAAGTTTGAAATAATCTCAAAAGTCTCTTCCTTTTTTCATAATACTTTTTATAATATAATATCCATCTCGACGAAATATTTGATTTATGATTTTTCTTCATGGTCATTCTTTCTGTCGAACTAGATGGTAAAACGTCTTTTTCGATTGTTATTGCATCTAGAGTACCGAAATTTTGAACAGGAGTTTGACTATGAGATATGTCCTTGGATACCTTCTTCGCGGGTAAATCATGTTCTGTAGATTTACGTTTTAAATAGAATTTTGATTTTTGTTTTCAATTTTATCTTTTTCGAGAAGTACAGAATTAACAATTGATTGATCAACTGAAAATAAGAGGAGAAAATATATCTTTACAATCATTCAATGGTCGACAATAAACCAATATTCTCGTAATTTATCGTGATTATTGTTTTCAAAGTTTTGTTTTTGTAAAAAACTTTGTTGAGTTATACATGTTAATAATGATTTTTAAACGTGAACTAAATAAGATGATCTTTATTTTTACAAGAATAAAACGGAACGATAATTAATTATAAATTTATGTTTCATGATAAAAAATGACATGAACATTATTGTTCTGATTGATAATTTTTTTGATAGTTAAATAAATGTACCAAGTGGCTAGACCCAGTCTCTTAATCTTTTTCATTCATCTGATTATCTAGATTATTAATCTTTCTATCGCATAAATTAATAAAATTACATCTATTAAAATACCTCAAAATTAAATTTTACGCTGTTTAGATATTTTAATAAAATAAAATTATCGCTTTTCTTGAAAATAATTAAATTTTTTCATTTTAAGATATATTTTAATAAGTTGATAATAATACTAATTGAACATACATTCATTAGAAATTTTGAAATTTATTCATATTTTCTATGCTTTCTCAACTTATGAACAAAATTTTGAAAAAGTTTATTTTAGATAACTTTACGTATAAAAATGTTACCTTTTGTTGATCGATTTCATGATCTTTATACTCATAATTGTGGATATATTACACTCCAATGAGAAGATCAGTGAGCCTCGAGCAACAACGAGATTAAATGTGAGATTTTGTCTTATCTTGACAGAGTATTGAGCGATATCTATTTATTCATTACGATATTCGAATATAGTCTTTTTTAATGAACCAATGCCAGAAAACAAGGTAAATCTTATGAGTCAAAGTGAGTTAGGTTCAACACTACATTAAGCCTAATTTTTAAACATCAGAAGGAAGTAAATTTAGAGATGAGCAGCAAGACAAAATGTATGACAATAGCTACTATGAAAGACGTAAGAAGAAGTAAAGAAATACCACAGATAAAAGGATTATTTTGGCTCATCTTGATATTCTAAACGTTAAAAACGTCTTTTCACAATGTAGTGAAGTTGATCATAAATTACAATTTTTTTAAACTTGAATTGAATAAAAAGTATTATTTCGACGAAATGTTTAATTGTGGATTTTATTTATAATACGAGAGATGTCTGAGAATAATTACATCAAGATATTTTCCGATATACTGTGATTTTATTTGACGAAAGTTTCACAAAAAACTCAAGAGAAACCCTTCAAAGACTAATGAAGCAATTTACTCAAAATCATTGATGATTTTTAAATGTCTAGAAAATCTTTAAAAGAATCATGAGTTTTTATAATTTCTTTGAAAGATTTTAATTATATTTTTGATTATTTAGTTTATTTTCGTTTATAAATTAATTACAGGAATATCAAAGTTATTGAAGCATTCTATTATTGACCGAACTCTTTTAAATGACATATATAAGCACCCTATATCATAGTTATATACTTAAAGGCGATGGCATAATTTTTGTCTTAGTTTAGTTGCATGATGCAGCTTTTATTCGTGTAAATTCTGCACTTATAACGTCATAATAACTAATTTTCTTAAATTAATTAAAATTTATGGTTATAAATACCATTATATTTTCCCTCTGTATTTTAGAAACGTGCGATTTCGATTAAGCATATCAAAACAGAATGGTCAAATAAAACTTTTATCATGTAAATATTTTTTCCATTTTCAACATTATAAAAGACAATTTTAATGATAATCTTGCGCGTATTTGACAGTAAATAAATTGACATAACAATTGTCAAATTGAATATATCGTAGAATAAAATTTATGTGCAAAATATTAAAATGAAAATCTCATATCTGAATAAAATCATTTAATAATATTCTTTGAGTATACTGTTATTTTTTCACTTCATTATGATCAAAAGATAAATTGTGCTTAAACATCTCAATTAAGAAGCAGGCTAATCATAGTCTGAAACATTTGATCGTTATTACTATATTTAAAATTTATTCACATAAATTTTATTACGGCATTAAAGTGGTTTTACTATCTAGTTTATATTAGATTTTAACTTAAATTTGGTTCAAATCAATGTTATTTAATCTTTAACGAGAAAACTAATGCGATTACAATGTAGACAAATCTAATTTATACTTTAAAAGTATATTTTTATTTTTAGACTGACAAATCATTAATATAATACGCCAAAGATAAATTTCACACAAAAATTACAGTTTTATGAGTTTAATGATAAATTAAATCTTTAAAAAAGAGTATTTAAGCATTAATCTTGTACTCTATCAGTTTGCAATTCTAATAAATAACTTTATGTATTATAAAAAAATCGATTCGCTCATCTATATATAAACACTAGAATAAATGATGTATCAAATCAATTTTTCATAAAAATTTTGCTGTTAATTAGAATACAATGATAATGTTCAGCGCAAGCTCAGTATAATATTATATGTCCGATATTTCTCAAATAATAATAATAATAATATTTAATTAATTTTATTTTTTTCATATTTGTGTTTTATATTTACAAAACATGGTTTCATCTTTATAGAATTTTTTCATTTAAAATCATAAGGTGTTCATACGCTAATTGTAATTCGCAGATTGATAAATAATATTCGATGCAACATTAATTTTAAAGTATTTTAATTATTAATTTCAGAAAATTTATAATTGAGAATAATTTCATAAGAATGAAATATAACTTATTATCATGAAATTCATGCATACGATTGTTTTGATTTCACTTAAATTAATTCCTCGTTTGAATTTTATCAACAAAATAAAAAATTAAAAAATATTTGGTTTTTTGCTGTTTAATTTTATTCTTAAATCCTGATTTGAATGTTCTTTTATATTGAATCTAAAATTTACGTTACTTGTTCAGATAAAATATGACGGACGTGCATATAAATCTCTGAAATTCTCCGAAAATTTGAAAACGTATAATATGTATGTTAAATTATGATGAAATAATAGGTTTAAATAAAATTATTTGACTGGTTTTCTTGTTTATATCATAATTTTGTAGTGATGGATTTATTTATCTTTCTCGGTTGTAAACAATTCAACTTAAATTCTCTTGAGATTCTATATATTTCTCACAGCAGAAATCGTATGCTAATTTAATAATAAAAATAAATTCACTTAGATTTAGATGCGCATTCAGGAAAATATCACAAACCCAGTTAAATCGTTCAAAGTTTTTAATCCATTTTGCGACGTTTAATCTTCATACGCATTTATAAATAATACTGAGGGTGGAACTCTTTTTAAACCATGTCTTAGAAAAATAATTAGAAAACTGTTCAAAATGTTCCTCAGCTTTAAGTTTGAATTTTATGTATTTTTTACAAATTGGAACTTTTCAGGTTGTAAGTGTTGTTAAGAGTTCAATATAAGACAGATGTATTATATTTTGAAAACTTTTAATTATGTGAGATTTTGTCATAAGGTTTGTTTGTAATGACAATATCAACAGAATATTTTTCTCTATTTGAATTCAAGTTTGAACTGCCGATATTAACGAATTCCTAAATCAACAGT